>LWCB01013207.1:0-15504 GCA_001630525.1 Coelastrella sp. M60 | reverse complement strand
CCTATTGACGGCGTTTGGCAATTATGTACGGGTTTCTGCCAAGCTTTAGCGTTACATGGTCTCTTGCCTCACGGTACGCAGCAAAGCTCCTGTACCGTAGAGCCTACCGTAGAGCCGGCCCGGAGCTTAGCACCAAACTGCGTGCTGCAGACGCTTCAATAACCTGTAAGCGGTGCTTCTTGTTGTATCTAACATCTGCCTCTGAGCTTTCACTGCGTCGAGCAACACATGTTGTACCGACACACGATGCTCCCATCCCAGCAATAGTTGTACATCTGGATTGCTGCTGGGATCAAACGTTGCCAGTAGCTGTACTTCCGCATCCTTTGCATCCAGGACTTGGCTGCATGCAGATACGACTCCTTCCAAACAGCTGATACCTCCAGCTTGAACTTCTGACAGGGCCTGCAGGGCCTGCTGCACCTGGTTGTCCTGCAACGGCAAGCTGCCTGGCATGGCAGGGGACTTCTTAGCCTTTTTCTTGCTGCGCAACTGCTTGACGGTTTTCGACCAGGCCTGCATCCCAGAAGCAGCAGTACCCCATTTGTGCTAAACACCCAGCCTTGCTCAGCACTGTGCGCAGTCAAGCATACACCAGTAGCCATATCATACAGTCTTGCAAGCAGGCGATAGTTGAGTATAAGCCATGGTATGGACGTCAGCTGATGGCAGCCAAGTCTGCACAGTAGCAGCAGATTGGGTTCATCTGTGTGGTCATACCTCCAGAAACAGCAGCATCCATGTACAGCTGCCATCCACCAGCAGTATTGCAGCTGATAAGCTGTGTCCAGGCAAAAGGCTGCCCAGGTATGCCTGATTTGGCTGCAGCTGCTCACACAGCTGCGTCTGCAGCTTGTGCAACCCGGAGACCAACTGACCAGCAGCAGCAACAATCACTGCACAGTTGGCCGCAATGCTATCGTCTGGCTGTGCTTCTCGCACTGCTGCTGTCAACAATACCTGCAGGCACAGAAAGCAGCGGGTCAGCGCCAAGTGATCAGGGTACTGCTGCTGGCATGTTGGTTTTGATCTGGTTGGGCAGACTGGGACACTCCATACTGTAGGACATTGCACCATTTTCTTCATGATGTCATACCTGCACAGGTTCAGCCAACAATAGCAGCGCTGCATCCAGCAACTGCAGCTGCCTTGACACAGGGACAGCGGGGTCTGTTTCAGCTCGCTCAGCAAAGCACTGCTGCACCTCACGCTCAAGGTCCCTAACACTGCCAGCTGGTCCAACATACTGCTGCAGCAGCTTGTGCAGCTGCTGTGGCTGCCCTGCATGAGCACCGTCATCAGCATCTGGTGTCTGAATGGCAGCAAGCAGCAAGTGTGGCAGCAACCACCGTTGCTGTGCTGCAGCCCTCAGTGCATTCCTGAGCTCTTTGGCAGCTGGAAGTTCTGCTTCTGCTGCTGCAACCTGCTGCCACCACAAGATGTCACTTGCTGTACTGCCTGTGCTGCCTGCTAGCTGTTGCTGCTCCCACCACAACAGCAGTTGTAGATGCCTGGGACCAGCTACTGGTGGCAGGAAAGGGACTCTTGTTGCCAGATCATCATTGAACCGCATACCCTGCCAGTCTAAGCCGTGTAAGAAATCTACGGGCAGCTGTGCTGCAGCGGTCTGTGCGGCAGCTGCTGCTGCCTCAAGGCTGCTTGCTGCAGCGTTACTGATGCTAATGATCGCGTCTTCTGCTCGTGCAAGTGCATAGTTGTGAGACCTCTGCAAACGCTCCTTGAAGCACACAAACTCAAGCACCTGTCATACGATAACAGGCCAGAAACAAGCAAAGTCTTCATATGCAGAATTGAAGCACAACACAGGTACACATGTGTTCCGTGACACCCTTGATCATGCTTACGTGTAGTGATCAGAAGTATGTGCAGGGGGGCAATGGATCAGCAACCAAAAGTTGCAACATTTGGCACCACAACGATGACAGCAGCACTTTGACAGAGCAGAGACAACCTTGCAGCCCACCTTGGTGAAGCTGCCATGTTCATATGCTTGCATAAGGGAGTCTCCTGCATCCCCATGGATATGATCTTCAAACAGCTTCAGCATAGACGTCAGCAGCTCCACGGACGGGCCAGAAGCCCCCAACCCCAGCAGGACCGGCAGTAAGTGATGGCTGGAAAGAGTATCATGTTGAATGTGTTTCACATCCAGCATATTGAAGTGCTGAGCAGCAGCACCATGATTGCCGAGCAAGCCATGAAGCCCTGTCAGAGCCAGCCGGACAGGTGCACAGTAAGGACGACCCTTGGCAGCAGCTTCAAGTGCCAGCAGTGCTTGCAGCATGTAGCCCATGCTGCTGCTGTCTGGTATTTGACTCTGCTGTTGCAGCGCTGCTGCTTGCATCAGTGCTGCTGCTGCTAACCAAAGAAGCTCATCTGCTGGTCCTCGTTCACGCTCATCTAGCCCCTCGTAGAAGGGCAGATAAGAAGCATACAGCTGCAGGAGCTGTTGTGCATGCTGCTGAGCTGCTGCTACTGTTGCAAACACTGGCTCCCCAAGATTTGCTTGTATCTGCAACACAACATCACAGACATCACATCAATCAGCGACAGCAAGCAGTTGCTTGTATCTGCAACACAACATCACAGACATCACATCAATCAGCGACAGCAAGCAGTTGCTTGTATCTGCAACACAACATTACAGACATCACATTAATCAGCAACAGTAAACAGCTGCTTAATGCAGCATTGCTTACAAACCCCAGCATCAAGAGGATAGTGCATAGATTAGACACAAGCAGTAGTTTGGACCTACCTGCCGGGCTGCCATCTGTCTACGAAGTAGCTGGAGCATGGCTTTACTGCTGCCTGCTGCACTGTCCTGCTGCTGCTGCTGCTGCTTGAGCTCTGCCATTCCCTGTTCTGCTCGCTCTGCCATGTGGCTGCTGAGGGCTGCACGTGTTGACCCAGACAGCAATGGAAGGTAGCACGTTACATCCATGGCACAGCTGACAACGTGGCCAAACCTGGGAGACAAGAGGCAGATAGGTATAGCTGTCATATGATGGGTTGATAGCCACTGGCAGCAAAGACAACTTTCACACTGCCATCATGTACATATGACATGCATGCCAGAAGCCATTGAATGTTGTGTATGACAGCAAAGCACAGATCTCTGACGGCCAAGACATGTAACATGGTGGTGAATGTATGACATTGCCAATGTGTGAAGTTTGCATGCAGGAGACATCCATGGATTGCAGACAGCAAGCAGCACATGCTCACGCTGTGGGTGCCACAGACACGGTTGGTAACTTACTGGTGGTGGTACGCTAGGATGGCATCTACAAGTTCTTGCTGTTTAGCCAGCCCTAGTTGCAGTCGCCTCTTTACCAGCTCCACCACTGCTAATGCAGGACCACGCAACAATGGACCTGCCTTGTTTGCTGCTGCTTGTCGCTGCTGAATTGTTGCATTGCTGGGGTCTGTGCCATTGTTGCTAGATGCTGCTGTTGGCAGTGACTGTATAAAGGATGCCGCCTTTGCAACACGCTCATCCAGTGTGGGACTGCATGATTCTCCTGCACAATAAACACCACCTTAACCGTCAGGAGAAACATCAGCCCCTCAAACACCGGGTACGCACACCCCTCGAGTGTAGCGACAACAAGTCTATTGTGTGTCCGTCATCTCAGAGTTTATGTAGGTGTTACCTGCAGCCATATCTGCCATCAAAGCCCTTAAGCTGCCCATCAAAAAGCTTGCTGATGTTGATGCCTCCACACCGGTTAACATCTGGGCCACACTCGTACTGCTGATTGCTGGTAATGTACAAGCAGTACCAGGCAGCAAGCAGTCAAGGTACAGCAGCAGCAAGGCCCAGTCATCTGGTTGCTCAAGGAGTGCCTGTTCATACAGTCCTGCAGCAGCCATTAGATCTCCCTTCGCTGACAGCAAGGCAGCTTCGGCTTCTCTGCGCTCTGCTGACAGCGAAAATGCTTTGGCTAGTGGACCACGCAGGGCTGCGAGGGCTTCATCATGCTTGCCCTGCAGGAAAAGATGCCTCTTGTTGGTTTGCAGCAAGCTTCAACCCTCTGCTGTCATGATTTATAGATTGCGCAGCAGCCCAGCAGTGTATGCTAGACTTCCTGCGCAACACAGCATGCTGTGCTGTTCTGTTTGAACCAGCCTCACAGGTTGGGTTACGTATGTTATGTTGGTTGCGCACTCACCTGTGCCTGCAGCAGCCCCAGATATAACATGACAGCTTCCCAACTGGGTGGACAGCAGCCAGTATGCTTGTTCAGCAGCCTGGTTGCCATAGCCTCAGCCAACTGCAACAGTTTATCAGCTCCAAGACCTGAGGGAGCAACTGGTGTTGCTGTTGCCTGCACAGCATCACTGCTGGCTCCATCACTGCGGTCTGTTTCTGCTGCTGTGTTGGCAGTGATGGCTGTCCGTGCTGCCTCTGCATGTGCCTGCAGAGCCAAGCTTGTTACAATCCACCACTGATACATATCATTGGGGTGCAACTTGTTGAGCTTCATTGCAACTTGCTGCTGGCCCTGATAGTTGGCACTCCTGCAATAACACACCACCAAGCTTGCTGCACGCATACAACACTGCAAGACACTCTGCAGTGCCAAGGTGATGAAGCAGAGTGATTATGCTCACCTCTTAGCCAGCATATTACTCCAAACACCAGCATCCTTGAGTGGCATCGACTTGAGTAGAGCCCAAAGGCCCTGCATGTGTATGCATCTTTGCTGAAAGTCTGCAACATGTACCGCATCTGCTGGCTCAACCCACCTCACATGGCAGCCAAAGAGGCCTTGAAGAAGGTCAATGTTGCTGGGGTCTTTGTTACAAGCTGTCTCATAGGCTTTCTGTAAACTGTCCGTCCTTTTTGCTGGCTTGAGAACAAGCAACAGCATGTTCAGCACATGATCATCGGGAGGAGCCAAAGCAAGAAGATCATCCACTAGCTGCAAACACAAACACAGCTATGCGGTGGCCAACATGCAGTATGCAAAAAGGTAAAGGATCAAAGTTTGCAGTTCTGTGTTGTATGCCGCAGAGAGAGTTGGCTGGCTTCTGACATAGGCAGTAACAGTGTATATTCTAGGTGCTGCAGTGCTTGCACTCTGGCCCCTAGGAGGGAACCTGCAGAGGAGAGGCATTGAATTACCTGAAGAGCTTCATCTCTTTTTCCTGTCCTTTCCAGTGCCACCGCCTTCAAGGCTTTAAACACCGGTTTGTCCGGGTACTTCTGTAAGGCTGCATTGCTGAGCTTGATGGCGCCCTACATTGCATGCATCCTGATGCTTTTCAGCTCTGCTGGAAGCAAGACCACTAGTATATACTGACTATACGATTGACTATACGCTTGCCTTGTAGTTACGAGCATCGAATGCGTCGTAGATAGCCTGCAGGCGCTGCTCTCTCTGCCTGCTCATGCTTGTTGGCAATCAACTTGACCTTTGTGGCGGCCAGACCTTGTTTCAGAATATTCTAATAGATAAAAGATCACAATGAATTGTTATCTATGCCACAAGACGCATGATCGCTTGGAGTTGCAGACTGGTGCCAGCGGGATCGATGACAGACCACGGCCAGGACGGGTACAAGGCCATAAGGACTATTTAAGACAACGGGTGGTGACTGATGGAGAATACGTTTGCCTCTTGACTGACGACACGTACGGGCTACAACAATGACATGTTATGTCAATTCATATTTACCAAGTTGGACTTACAAGGTTCAATTGAAGATGACACCGAAGCCAACATTAGCTGAAGGGTTCACAAGCATATGCAGCCCCTGGTATATTCTGCCATCGAGATAGGCATCCCTGTATGAGGATTGCTGTTGCATCAGCACATGCTATGCCTAGACTGTCAGCTATACAGGCTGCACTCAAGGAAAACTCTTTCAAACTCGGCTGTACCTCCTTAGATAATAGAGTGAAGGTGTTCACATACACAGCACCACCGAACAAACCCGCTAAAAGGCATAACAGCAGCAGACTCCAGCCATACCATACATGTGTTATGGCATCCACGCTGAAGAATACCAGCAGCATGCACTGCAAAGCTGGCATAAGCCATAGCACAAAGCGATTTGCCTGGTACAGCATCCCTGATGACCTGGATATGAAGACCCCTGAAAGCACAGAAAACAGTTGATGTGAGCCACCAACAATCCGTAGTGTGTACTAGTAGCTGTGCAGCATGTGCACATGGAGTGATCACGAAGCAGGCCAACACAAGCAGTCAAACATACCCATCAAGTCAAATACGTGAAAGGTTTTGGGGTTTTAGTCAAGCCACATTCGATCAGCCTGTTGTTTGCGTGTCTTGACAATGGTGCCTAAGTATGTTTTGCTAAACCCACCAGCTTGGTAGGTCCAGTTGGAGTAAAGGTAGAACAGGTGACGAGCTTCAGCTGATGTCACCGGGAAACCTGATGAACACAGCACAATGTCATGATCATCCACGTCTCAGCACTACTCATCATGTCAAACTCTCACAGAGCTGCCACTGCTGCCGCATTGCATTGTATGCACTCTGTGGATGATGATGGCTGCTGTCCATCCCATATCCTGCCTCCGCTAGATGACTGCTACGTAGCTGAAAACTGCAAGATGCAAGTTGCGATTCATGGAGGGAAGTCCAAAGCTTGTATACTTACCTATCACAGTCCAGGTCCCGCTTTGCATGGCATATTCAGCAAAGTATACCACGAACAGCGGCACCATGTACGGCCACAGGCTGCAAGTTGCCCTGAAGCGCTGATAGAAAGTCATATGCAGGGCGCCTGACCCCTCATCCTCTGACTGGTTACTGCATGCACTGCTGTCTTGCTGTGCTGAGTACTGCTCTTGCCCTGCAGAATAACTCTGCCTGCGGATGCACCCTTGCTGCTGCTGCTGCTGCTGCTGTCCCGCAGCTAGCTGATCGCTTGCAGACTCGTCTGTGCTGTCCATGCTTCTGAGCTCTAGAGTACAACCTGCTGCAGTGCCATCAGTGCCCCAGCTGCTGCATTGATGCCCAAAACTGCTCTCATCTTCTGCAGTTCTGTCTGCAAGTGATCAAGAAGCCGGTGGATTAGAGAACAGGTACATGGGGCAGTGCCTCTGAATCGGATCATCTGAACAAACCATGTGTATTACCTTTGCTGCATGCACCGTACCAAGAAGTAAAAGTCCTAGAGTCTGTCATTGTGCTCAAGAGTGCAGGCAGCTGTAGAGCATTCCTGGCTTACCTGTTGAGTCTGAGGTGACTGGCAGCGGATGATAGCTGGTAGCAGTCCGGACAAGCAGGCCAGTGTGCATCCTTTGCAGTACCAGGTGATACACAGCCAACCATGACACTGGCATTATGTTTGCCAAAACCAGCGTCCTGGTGTACGACAGGCCAAGCCAATTATGTAGGATAGCAACCCAAGCATATCCTGCAATGCCTGCACGCATATGAGCAGAGAGTGTCAATACCTCCAAGGATGTGTAACGTTGTAGTGGCCTTGTCACTGCATAACAAACATGCTGCTGCTTACCTGAATATCGCTGCTGTGTCTTGAGCAAGAGGTTGCATTTGTGAAGCAGCCAAGACGCTGCAGGCGCTTGCACACTTTTAGCAATGCGTTTAAAAGGGAGTGTCAGGTGTTGATGCTGCAAGCGGTCTGCGCTGTGTGTTGCCCACCTGCAAAGCCCGTTCCACTGGACCAAGCTGTCAGAGACAACTGGTTGGGGTACAGTGAACACATGGCCAGAGCACTTGCTTCACCCAAACCGCCCTGGACAGCAACCAGCCCAACACCAAGCAGCTGTTGCCCTGTGCTCAAACCAAAGCCCACAATAAAAAAGGAAAGAGACATCAAGGTTGCTGCCGTCCAGAATCGCGCCGTGTAGCTGACAAGATGAAACCTGCAAACATTGATTAGCTGCTGCAACTTGGAGATGTAATGGACTTGCTATCAGCACAGCATATTGCGCTACTCAGTGTCAACTTCTGCACACCCTGAGGCAGATACATGTTTACTTATGCAATACATTACTTGCTGCCGCTGCGCACTGAGTATGCCGACCCATCACAGGCTGTTTGTCCATACTATGGCAACCCACCAGTAGGGAGCAGTGAGTTTGACTACAATGGTGGGACCAATTGCACACAGGTACACCAGTCCCACTGCACTTGATGCAATCTCATTTGCTCCAGCAATCATGATCACATATCTGGAGTGTTGAGAAGGCAGAGAGTGCACAAAGGTGTTATGAATGACCTGAGTGCTTGTACAAACGACACTTAGCCTGATTAATACCAAAATGCATCGTGCCCACCGCAAGCTCACAACCGTGCACTAACTTTAAACCCTCTAAGTGCATCAAGTCAGTGCATTGAGCTCCACCACAATGCAACACTTACGCCGCATTGTTGAGAAGACCAAGCACCCAGAAACCAGCAAAGATGCGCAAACTGCGAGGTTCCGGCTGGCTTCTGCAGCCTGTGTCTGGCCCTTTCGCCCTTGGGAGTCTGAGGACAGTTGTCATGTCTGCTGCCAGGTGGTGGTACTGGACATGTGATACAGCAACTGCTGAGGTAAGGAACCCTGATAAGGGCCAACATGCAAGTTGTCTGTAATTCTTAATCCGCTTGGTTGAAAGTGTAATGCCCAGTGTTGTACATGCTGCACACCATAGGATGTCCGAGGCACTGGGCCAGCAACGCTACTGTTGGAGTGTTCAGCCAGCGCATTGCCAGTGGAGACAGGGCACTTGCAGTACTCTACACTTTTCCACGCAACAGCTGAATATTAGCAGACATGCATGCGTCGTGGATCACGACTGGTGGTAGCGAATTGGCAACCAACAGGGCTCAATACGAATTGTCTGCTCAAGCCTACTTCACTTTGCATTCATTGCAGCAGAGTCCACGATGAACTGTTTCTGATCACTGAACTGGTTTGGAGTTCCACCAACGGTTCGACCATCATGCACTGAACTCCTGTCCCAAAGGCACTTGCTGCGGAGCATCCCAGCTGCTGACACGATGGAAATGCAGGACATCAAAGATGTATGTTGTGTAATTGCTGTTTATATACCACTCATCTGGTATAGAAGTTTTCTGCATGGATTGAAGTTGTCTTCCCACTGATGTCTGCAGCGAGTCACGAAGGTGCTGGACAATAGAGGCGTTCTGGCGAGATTGAAGGTTGGTAGTGGTGGTTCTACACAGGTGGCGTGATAGCACGCTCGGCAGCTTGAAGACATCACTGTGTGCTGCACAGGCTGAGCTTCGCGCCAACGTGTTCCTTGCCATCAACGACCAAAACATTCCACAAGGAGGAGCAGGTGAGTCTGTCTACCACTCATGTGTGCTGGTAAATGGTGATGGCTGAGTAGTACTTCGCTTGTGCAGGCCTATCCAGCAAGGCGGATGCTCACAACAGGGAGAAACTTCTCAACGATCCTGCAGGTGATCAAGGAAGTAATGACAGCAGCAAAGGTTGTATGGTAGGTAGCTAAGACCTTGTTACTCACCTGACACTCATCCATTGCAGGTGTCCTTGTGGTGGAGCTGGTCAGAGATTTCTTGCGGTGGTGCAATCTGCAGTTCACTGTACAGGTGAGAGCCTCACAACCACCAGAACTTTCCAGCCTGTATCATCGCTGGCACTTTGATTCACCATTACACATGATCAGCTGATCGCAGCATAACATATCATATGCTTGTTGTTTGCAGGTGTTTGAGCCAGAACTGCAGGTACAGCATGCAGCCTGGACGCAATCAACCCTGCAGCAGCAGCTGGTGAGTCCTCAACTTGAGCGTGCTGAGTGGTGTGTGCAGTTCAGTGGCGGTCCAAGTCATTCCATGCTCAGAAGCTACCCCACATGCAGGCGTGCAGCGACTTGCTGTGTCACACGCACTTGCACTGTGACTCTTGTTTGCAGGGGCTGCCTCAAGCAAGCAGCAATGGACCACTCCTATTGCAGTTGCTGCAGCAGCTCTTATTCCATCAAGCGGAGCATGAAGACGCAGTGACCGCAGTTGGGACTAGTAATAGCTCAAACGCCACAGAACCCCTCAAAGCCCAACAGCAGCAGGGGCTGCCGTTGGCAGCAGGCAGCGGGCAGGTGGCTGAAGCACATGCAGCACTGGATGTGGTATCAGCAGCTGCTGCCGTGTTGGCTGCACCATCAGCAGCCAGAAGCATACAACAGCACAGCTTGACATCAGATGATGTAGACATAAGCGAAGAGCTAGTGATAACCAGCAGGCAAAGCCAGCAAGAGGAATTAGACTATGTGAAGGCCTTGGTGAGTAGAGCTCAAAACGCGCTGCCAATTCACCAGCCTCATTGCTCACTGCAGTTTCAATTCTGCAGGTACTTGGCTGTGAACGTTGAGAACATAGACAGCATTATCTGCCTTGCATGAGCATAATCACCTTCACGACTACTTACTTGTGGTGCACATGTACAATGTGCTTGCAGTCTATTGCTCAAGGTCATGACAGCAGGCCCTCAAATAATCAGGATAATGTCAGCAACAACAGTATGCCTCATCAGACAGTAAGTAACACCAGCGCTGCAGGATAGCAGGTGCTTCTCTTTTGTAGGTGCATCTACCGCTGTGTCGATTTGTTTGACGTTGCCTTTGGTGCACTTATCATGACTGACAGCGAGAGGATTTGAAATCTCCTACTCAAACTTTTTTGCCCTAATGACAGTAAGCAAACCAGTGTGCATTCTTTCAGGGAACAAGAGCTGCAGTACAGCAGTCAGATCTTGTGGCATCATACTCTTCGACCTACCTGGAGGATTCCTCCACCACCGTCCTCAGTAGATTAGGGCTGCAGGTGGCTGTTGAACAATCTCCTGCAAAGAACAGCACAGCAGCGACCTCAATCACTAGCAGCGACGGTTCAGCAACAGGGCAGCAACCGCAACAGCAGCAGTCAGTGCCATCACCAGCTGCAGCAGCAGCGCCCAGTCCTGCAACAGTGGAATCAATGCCACCTTCCAGGTGTGTTTTCACAAATATCTAGATCTATGGGCAGGGCTGGGTGCCGCATGCATCACACACGGCTGTTAACTTCTCTGGCCTGTAATAGCAACTGCATCTTGCTCAATTGGACAACACTGCGTCCCACAGAGTCGTGTTGCAGTGGGTCTGGCACTTCTCATGCACACAGCTGCATCTTTATGTCATTGCATGCACACACACCTCAGCAACTCATGCACTTGGCAGACCACTGGGCGTATGCATGTAGCCTTTGCTGCAAAAGGGCTCACTCAGGTGATCTGGTTACAACCTAGTGTCTCTTCATTTTTGCAGAGCCATAAAGCTGGCACCATTGGCACCGTTAGCTCAAGTGCAGGGCCCCACAGCCAACGCCACTGCAGCATGGAAGCAAACAGCGTTTTCAGATGGCCTAAGAGAGCAGCTACGGAAAGAAGGCATCCTAGGTTCCAGCTATGACCCAACACTGGGTCCAGCCAGCACCTCATCTGCTAGGTTGGCAGTGGTTGACAGCGACGATGAAAGCACGGCTGCTAGCGCTGCAGACCCTGGCACAACCAGCCACACAGCACCACACCTTGCCTCAGGATACAAGAACAGCCAGTTGGGCACTGTTTCTCACGAAGTCCTACAAGGGTCTGCAGGTTCACTTGATGCAGAGCGCCCCGCTGTTTATGACAGACATGGCAGCATTGCAGGTTTGAATTTGAGCAGTGATGATGACGATAGCAGTGATGACTTCGATTCAGAGGCTCAGCGGCAGCTGCTGCATTTAACAGCTCGACAGCGGTTGTCCCAGAGAGTGCAAGAGCAGGCGGAGCACTTGCCGCAGCAGCAACAGCAAGCAGAGTCACAAGGCATAGCTGCACATTCCCAGCAGTCAATTGGCGACCATGACAGTGACAGCAATAGTGGGTTGGAGATCCCTGAGGACATCAGTCTGCCTTTAGAGGTGGGATTATGTGCATCTCTCACCAGGACAGAGACAGTAGTGCGAGTCCTTCAGCCAGCTGTCTTGTGCTTCTCCTTGTACATCAATGACTCTGTCCTGCGCAGGAGCATGCTTAGAGTGTGGGTTGCTATGGCAAGCCATATCTTTTCAGGTCACAGCACCTACTGGAACTCTTTTGACTGCCCTTGCTCCTGGGCACAGTGCTGGTAGGCTGCCAACATCAGCAGCTTGTTCAATGTCCCCAGTCTGTCTTTTTTTGGCTATGTCTTGACTTTAAGAATGACGCTTAGCTGCAATGTTATGCAGGGCTTGGATGCGAGCAATGATTGTGGCGACGATGATATTGATGCCTACACAAGCATGCTTCAGGCTGAGAGTGTTGGACCCTTTGCAGGCCCTGCAGAGCCAGGCAGACCTCATCCTTCAGTTGAAGTGGAACCTGGCCAGCAGCAGCACAGTCGCAAAAGCATGTCCCTTGGAGAAACTGGATTGTCCATGTCAGATAAGAGTGGAAACATTGATAACTTGCCCTCCATTGACTTCGTAATGGATGCTGACGACTTCTAGAGGGCTGTCTGACATGCATGTCTGGGGCGCGCAGTCTACCAGTGACTTCACCCAGGCATATCGTAAACCTGGTAACACTTGCCAGGTCCTGTTTGACTGATATGTGATGTAGTCACTGCACAGGCTGTGCAGGTACAGTACATTCAGTTGGGTCCTCAACACCTGCTTAAATATATTGAGCCTGTGGCGTGAATCTCATGTCATTCAAGTGTTTGTTCACGTTGATTCATTCACCAACATGAAATCATTCACAGAACCTGGCAGGCGGTTGTTACAGCATTACTAGTGATGATTCAGTTCAACAAGTGGCCCTGAAACAGTCAAGGCGTAGAAGGTTCCAGTAGCTGGTACTCAGATGTAACTTTCAGAGTGAAATGTCACAAAGGCGGGGACGTCAGACAGCATGCGCCAACAACACAGCTGTGTCAGCAAGGGTACGAATTCATACGTATATATATCGTACATACTATGTCCGAACATAGTCATGACTGCAGGCAACAGTCAAGCACAACTGTTGGAAGCCACTTTCAGCGTTGATGAACATCAACATCTGTCAGTGACAAGTTCACCAACATGCTGTGCAAGCTTTTAAAGTGGCAGAGGAGCAGCAATTGCTTTTCATACATCAGCATTGCTTTCACTTTGCTGCATGAGCCAAACTTTCTTTCACCACTGAGCAACAAACAAGTTAACCCGTTCCGGCCATACGGCCCTTGGGCAGTGATTCCCTGAGGGATATGCATATAATGCTAACTTCCAAAGAGAAAAAATCATGGTCCATCTGAATAGATCGCCGCTGAGCAAATTGGCCTCATGAACTGCTGACAAGGCTTGAGTCAAGACTCATATCAACAAGCGACCATGCAACATCAGTGCATCCATCTGTAGTATAGATAACATTCCTGCAACCTCAGTGCATCTCATCTGTAGTACACTCAACAATTGCACAGGTGATGCCATGGTGATGGCAAAGCTGGGGCCCCTGAGAGCAAAACCTGAATAATTGACACATGACCACCAATAACACATGCTGGTGAAGCAGGACACTATAACTTAGTCCAAGTCAGGCCAGGTTGCCCATATCTGCGCTAATGGAGGCCACAATACTTCAAGCAGTGTGACTGATGCAAAGAGACCAGCTGGCAGAGCAATTGACTAACTTGGCAGCCCAAGCTGGGCTTGACCGCCTGCTGTTCCTTCCATGTCCTACATTGAGCCCAGGCAAACAGCTTGCCAAAAGGTCCTGGTGTGTACTACAGACTCCATCTGAGGGGTTGTGTTCAGCCCATACACTGCGGCACAGCGCCCTCAGAGTCCTACCAGTGCAGCTCTTACAATTCGACATTCTACACTGCTCCAGCGATTAGGTTTCCATTAAGGCAGACCTTGGAGAGCAAGTTGCAGCTGCTTCATTTTCAGCGCACGTCTGCAGCCAGGCAAGCGGCGCAACCACAGGCTGACTCCCTGATGTCCTGGGCTTGTTTTGCTGCCACCTTCATGCTGTCCCATGCTGGGAGTCCAGCTGCTTCTGCACCCATGCAATGACCTTCTCTGCAACCTCCTGAAAGCATGACACAGTGCAACGGATATCTGCATCAGTTGTCATGCCATAACGGATAGGAGGTCTCATGGGCTACGGCAATAACTTGCAATTGCTACTCAAGGTTTCTGCCAAGCCCACATGCCACTGATCAAACGAGCACACATCATCACTGTTCTTCATCAGGCCATAGCAGAATACGAAGCACACCTCGTATCTGCCCTCAAAGAAGTGATCGGCTCCGTCAAATACTTGAAGATCCAAAGGCCCTGGCTCTGGCTGATGGTCATGGTACTGCATACACGCACGCAAGCACCACAGGGTAATGAACAGCATTTGTGCTGGGAGGCTCAGAGTACAGTAGCTCAGCCAACGCAAAACAACCAGCTCATGATGCCTTGTTGTGCGACCTGTGTACCAACAGTCTATTTCTGCAAGCTGCACTGCATAGCAAAGCTCACGGCATCAAAGTCAAGGCAAAATTGCTGATAAGTATTGCCTGAGAGCCGACATGTGGTTTATCCTGCCCTACCTGTGCTGCATAGTCTCTGAGTGTTGTGAGAGGGGTATACTTGTCCTTGGTACCTTGGACAACAAGCTTGGGTACTGAAGAGTCTGCCAGCAGTGCCCAGTGCTCTCTGCAATAACCAGACATGATTCCTCTCTGGTGAGGTGCTATCAGCACACATTGGGGTACATGGACTGCACCTGACCCAATAGTGGGTCAACAGGGGGAGAAGAGAATGCGGCCCTGCATTCTTCACTGCGTTCAGTGTCAAAAATGTGATGAGAGAAGTCAGCTGAAACCATGCTGATACAGGCTGCATAATTCGGTCAGCAGAATGAGTTGTTGCAGCAGCTACACGTACCTGCTTCTGAGAGCAAGGTTGGCCAATCCGCCAAGGGGAAAGCCAATGGCTATGTAGCCAACCACCTACAGCGACATGGACAATTCCCAGGCAGTGAGGTGCAGGGTCAGCTGTACGCTCACTAGTGATGAATTGCTGCCAGGTCATTGGTACTCTGAGCTTGCAGCATCAGAACCACTCAAGAGGGCTGATATGGCATGGCATGGCATGGCAGAACTTGGAGTGCACAATTCAACCTGTGTTCATTTTGCAGCATGTACAAGCTAAACAAACTTACTTCTGGCACTTGCTCGAGACAATTGGCAGCAACGCAGCTGCCGTAGCTGTATCCAATCATGAACAATTGCTTTGGTGGATTTGCAAGGTTGCGGAGGATGTGCTGTGTGACTGCCAGCATATCCTGTACATCTGGATCAATGAAGATATTCTTGTTCCACTTTTTACTTGAGCCACCTGCGCCGCGCATGTTGTAGCGGCAAACTGTGCAGAAGAGGCCAGATTGCACAGCAGCCCTGCACCGGTTGCAAATACAAGTTTCCGGAGCTGTTATGTTGGGGATGTCTGTTGAAATCTGGGGATGGTTCCAAAGCTG
>LWCB01013197.1:0-18745 GCA_001630525.1 Coelastrella sp. M60 | reverse complement strand
CTGCACATATCCTGTCGGCAGTTGCAGATGACTTGCTGAGCAGATATGTCCCAGGGCCAGCAGTACATAGCCAAGCAAGGCCTTGATGCAGCTGAATGTGTTGTGCTCCATATTTCATGCAGCTGCACGTACCAAGCTGCGCAAGCTGCTGGCAGCCAAAGCTGCAAGTGAGAGCTCCAATGGTTCACTGAGCAGTTCAGCAACAGGACGCCCAGCTGCCGGTGAGCGCTCTCCACACAAGAAGTCCAGCTATGATGTGTCTGAATTTGAGTCCTTGTCTAGCAAGTATGGAAGCCTCAAGTGGCGCATGATCAGCAAGCCAGGAGGAGCAGTGGTGAAGCCTGATGACTTCTACAGGTACTCTTGACTGTAGTTTGCCATGAAGACTGTATCAGGCCCACAAGGCCCCAATGCAGTACTGCACTAGTGTTGGTTGCTGGGTAGCGCATGCGATTTGTGTTCGGCCCACGACGTCAAAATGCTAACCATGCAGCATTGCCGTCATGTACTCACATGCACTGTCCACTCAGCTACCCATGACACATGCTGGCAACAATCAGATACAACAGATTGTAAGCAGCAAGCCCTCTTGTGTGTTGCATTTCCTGTGTACTTTGCAGGCTATATGGTCTGTATCAACAAGCCACAGAAGGTGACAATGCTACTGAGCGTCCCATGTGGGCTGAGAGAGGTGGGCTGGACTTTGAGGGTCGTGCACGCTGGGATGCCTGGTCAGCTGTGAAGGGCGTAAATGCCGAAGCTGCCAAGTTGAAGTTCGTGACATTGTATTATGAGTTCCCCCCAAGCTGCTTGTATGCTGATACCCGTGGAGAGTGATGTAAGACACAAGATGACCTCTCAGAGTAGTACAGCAGAGTTGGGAACAGATTCAGCAGCGGTACCTCCGTACAGTCATGTTGCTTCAGATTTGAGCCTGCATTGTTGTCAAATTCCAGTAGTTCTGCCTTTGAAGGCACTGGGAAATGTGCTGCGCCCTCTTCGGTGTTTTTGCAATCACCCTAATCATTATGGCATATGCTGCTGGCGGTCTTTCGTCGTATGCCCATCACCGTATGCCCAAGGGCCGTATGGCTGGAGCGGGTTTGCTTGTTTGTTTGTAACAGGGCATGCCTGACACTGATAATGATAGCACCATTGATGAAGCCTACATGTAATACAAGAAAGTGAGTTGGGATAGTAATCACCGCCTTGTCCGAAAGTGAGCGACTCACTGGGAGATTTGAGGCGCGGGGCCGATGGCCGCAAGGCTATGGCTGTAAGCAGTGATTATTATTATTATGTAATACAAGAAGTGTGCACCACTTGACCAATGTGCCGTGGTATGGTTGTAAATCACCGGGCACAGTCCCAGAGAGGTGATTTTCAACAAAAAGATGGTTGCTGCAAACTATGCCTGGTGTATGGATGCCCTCTCAACTAGTTTTGGTTTAATTGCCATTAGCCTCACGTACATTCAATTCATATGGCTACTAGAGGACACGGTGTATCGCCAGGAGACTGCACATGTATTCAATGAATTGCACAGCTGACACACTCCTTCCCTATGCCATCAACGTTATACACACAATGCCAAATATCCTTTCACACAAAATGTTGCTGCACAAGCCAAATGATCATTCCTTCCTCACAGAGGTCAGGGAATGAGATGCATGAGCAAGTGCTGCAGTATGGTTGGCATCCTCAAACACTGTGGAAAGGATGAGAAGAAACAACTTGTTGGAGGAGTCTTGAGAGTAAGTGCTGTGTACCAACACATTGCAATGTCTTATCACAAGACGCCACCTCACGACCAACATGAGCACATCAAGTACCAACGTACTTAACTAGATCCATTTTCAATGACTTCAGCTCTCTGCAGACCCAGGGCTATTGCCAAATATTGAGTTCAGTCTGCATATCTCAGCAGACTCGCAATATGAAACAATATTTGGGTGTTTTTGCGCTCCTGCTGGTCTATGGACTCTTTGCAGGATGCTGGCATCTGCGTATCTCAGCAGACACAGTCGCTGTATCAAAACATGTTGCTATGCACAATTGACAATGAGTGTAGCTTTCATCACTGGGCCAATGGAATGCAACATACAACAATGTCGGATGGGACTGCAGTGATGGCCACCACGGCATAGATCATTAGTGATCAGCCCAGATAACGTAAACAGAGTCGGACCCTGAGGGTTCGTATAGCCTGAAATTATGCTTGACTGAAACCATTTACCAGCAGTGATCAAGGCAGGGACAACATGACGAATAATGATGGCGCTACTGCCAGTTGAACCCAGCGATGCATTCCACAACCATTGCAAAGTGTTTACTTGTTGCTGTCAAGCCTCGTTATATTTGCACATATCATCGCAGCACTGATGGTGAGCTTGACATCTGTGACCCAAGGGCCCCTGGCCTGCGCTGCTCCTGTTGCCAATGTTGATTTTGTTGTTGTTTATGCTGTGCTGATACCCCATGACTCGTGCTGCCAGCAACTGCAGGAGATGGCACACCACAGATGCTTGAGTTGTTAGAAGGATGCCACAGCGACGGGTGCTGCTCCGGTATAGCAGCACACCCATTGCCGAGTCCACTTCCTTCAACAGATGGCTGAGATCTTGGGCTCAGCGGCACAATACCTGACTGGTTGCGCTGTGACATTCCATTCAGCATAGGCCCCATGCCGCCAAATGGGTTGGCACTTGGACTGTTGTATGGGACTGCTGCAGTATCAATAATCCTTGGGACGGGGCTGCTGGTGATGCTGTGTGGTGAGCCATAAGCGGGACCAGCATGTGCTGGTACTGGAGTACTTGTTATTGACAATGCAGTCGTGAAGCTACCAGGTGATGTTGGCTGCCACAGCGCTACTGTAGGGTAGCCAGCTGGAGACATACCCTGCATTTGCACCCTGGGCATGCTGCTACTGCCGCCAATACCAGCAGGTGCTGCAACCTGCTGACCAAACAATGGCATCTTGCTTCCAGAGGCAGCGATCCCTTCAGTGATAGGCGGTACCGCAGTACCCTGCCGCCTTTTTCTTTTGATGTAGCACACCAGAACAATGGCAACACAACAGACCACCACACCCCCAGCAGCTGCAACACCGGCAATCAACTTCCAATCAGAACCAATTGCAACTCCTGGCCTAACGCCTGTCCTGGTAAATAACAAGCCCATGGTAACACCTGACCATCCCTGCAGTGCCAGTGTAGTCGACAAGCTGCCATTGGTGATGAGCTGCTGAAGATTCTCAGCAGCAGCTTCTGCCATTTCTTGACTCTGGAAACCACTAATCCTGGTGATGATCAAAACACCGCTGCTGCTGTTGGTGGCTAGCAGGCTGCGCAGGTGACCGCCTGTGTCTGCAGTGCTGCTTTCTCTAGACACATTCACCTGCCATAATTCCATGTGGCGCTGATGTGGCTGCACTGCTGTTGCACTCAAACTAGTTGACATACGTTTGGGCAGAGGCTTCTTAGGGCCCATAAGCCTGAAGCTATTTTCCTGTGATGAATTTTTATCTGCTCTAGTACCCACAACTGCACCTGTCACAGAGGTCTGTTTGACAACGTCAACAGATGCCTTGGAATCCCCTGTTGCTTTAGATGCCTCTTGTTGCTGTTCAGTTGCATCAGGAACCACAGGCTTGGGTCTAGGCCGAGGTGTGGCCTGGTGCCCAACTCGGCCACCTTTGACAAACTGTGCAAGCGTTGCCGCATTGAGGCCAACAGAGCCGATGCTACCACTGTCGCCAATATCCACATCCTGCAGCAATGACCTACTAGGCAGTATGGCGTCAAAGACTGTGATCTGATCATTGCTGGTCGTGTCCGAGGTCTGTTGCTCCACTCCTTCTGCTGGTTCTACTAGTGGCAGGGGCCCATCAAACAACAGACTGCTAAGAACTTGTTCTGTGTCGCTGCTCGTTGATGGCTTGTTACTGCTGGTTGTGGGCTTGACGCTTGGGAATCCACCGCTGTAGCTGCCGTCAGTGTAGCTGCTGGCGCTTGCTACTACAGGCCCTGCAAATACAACCCTGAAGCTGGCACTGAGCTCTACAGTCTTGGGTTTGGGGGAACGCTTGGTATGCTTGACAGCAGGACCAGCGACAGGCTGCAGAGGCTCTAGCAGCTTCTGCAGGTTGCTGTTCAGAACTTGCGTCTCCAGGTGACCTGATGTCAAGTCGGGCTTGGTCACTGGCTGGGCTGCCAGTACTGAGGACATGTCATGAATAGCTGAGTCAGCACTGCTGCTCAAGGGGTTGAGGTCATTGCTGTTGGTGCTGCTGGTTTGCTCAGGACTGTTGGAAACACTGGTGCTGGGACTTGATGTTTGCACGGAGGCAGGATCCACCTGTTCTGCTGCACTGAGGACACTTTTAACACCAGGTATTGTCTCTTGGGATGCTGCATCAGGACCTTGCAGTACCACATTCTGCCACTGCCCGTTCTTGTCAAGTGTCACAACATGCTGCTGCTTGAGTGCACCAGCTGCCAATGTAGCAGTGGTAGCATGTGTTGCAGCTTCCGGTGTCTCATCGTTGGGTTCACTGAGGTCCAACAGCTGCCTGTGTTGATGATCAAACACACCAGCAGCTAGCAGGCTCTCAATTGGCGTTGCAAGGTTATGTAGAGCTTTGCGCATAGGGTTGATGCCATGAGAAGCCTGTTTGAACCCTTTCACCACCTGATGTGTCAGCATATTTTGGATTGTGCTCTCTCCCTTCTCATTGTCTACTGTATGATCTTGCTGCCACTTTTGCTGTGCGTCACTTGCCAACAGTGACCTCCTGTATACCTCCTGTATTTCAAGCGCACTACCGTTGACATCCAATGTTTCATCATTGCTCCTAGCAGTTGTTACCATACTGGTACCCTTAGTTCCCCAATCAACCTGTGCCAGGTCATCAAGCTCAGGCTCAGACACCCCCATGATGCTGACAGCTTCAACATCAACATTCAGCAGCAGAGCCAAGGCTTCTTTGATCTTGCGCTGCTTGGCCAGGTGAAACCCACTACGGTCCTCGTTGGAGATCACAATGCCTGCCTCAGCATAGTATGGGTATCTGTCCTGACTGACTAGTGAGCTGCAGGAATCGCTGTTGGTGTCAGCATCAACCTGCATACGTACAGGTGAGCAGAGACCAGGCAGCAATTTCAACTGACAGCAAAGCCATCATACTGTGTGCAACAGGATATCTGCGCCTTTGCCAAAACTCAGAAGCGCTGCTTCCACACATGGATCAGTTGTGGAAAGATCGCAAACTTCAGCATTGCTCCTGTCTTAAAGGCTGCAGATGCAGCAAAAGGGTAAATGAGGGCTTTGAACAAATACTTCATAGTTGTAGGCATAGCGTATGGCCTGGTTTAACTCTTTGCAAGCGGCATTTGCAGGACATGTTATGACAGAACGTGACCCACCGTGATGCTGAAGGCTACCGTCTTGTTGCTGCTGTCGAGGGTGTCTGTCACCAACTGACAACCAGATATGGCATCCATCATTTGTGTAACGGTGATACGACCACCATTCCAGCCATCACCATAGCTGTCATACATGTTCATGTTGTAATCACCAAGTGCCAGGCAGGCATAGCTGTAATAGCTCCTATAGTCCTTGTATTCAGCATCAGCTGCATCAGATACGGACTTAGGGAGTTTCTTCTGCAGGTTGACAGGAAGCAAGCCACCTGCACAATAGCATGGTGCAACTACAGCAGCTGTAGCACGCCTGTGCAAACAGTCCCATTGTGTAGTATGGCATTAACACCATAACATGGTGGGAACACAGACCTTGAGTTCTGCACACTCGCCGCTAGGATGGGTGGCTGATGTGGAAATGGCATAGGGGGATGTAGATGTGGCGAGGCATGTTGATTGCACACTGTGTGTGCTTGAGCAGCCTGCACTACCACAGCGACATTACCTGCCATAACTATGTTTGCCTGGCTGGGTATGCTTAAGCTTGTGGTGACTGCACGTCTGCTGATGAGCCAGCTCAGTTCAGCACCATATTGCCTGCTGCGCAGTACCACCTGCACTAGCTTGCTGTTGGTACTGCAAACGGGCAGCTGGGCCTGAGGTGAGGCTGACGCAACATAAGATGCTGCAAAACCTTGGGCCTGTGTGTTGAGGGCAGGCAGCACAAGCAACAGCTATATGAGCAGTGCATGTCTCCAGCATATATGTACACTGCTGTGCTGCCACATGACATGACTGTGTGTTGTCAATGCTGTTGGGCACTGATGAGAGCAATTGGCCTGAGGCTGTACCAGGACCTATTTGCTATCAATGATTGATGTTATTCGAATGACAAGAGACGATGCAATATACTGCATCAGCACACTGGTTCATCAGTGCTGATCACGAGCTCACCTCAATTGAACCGTCAGAAACAAACTGCAGCCTGAGTATGCCTGTATCTGTGCTCAATATTGGGGGCAGATCACTGCCTGAAAAGATCCCAATCAGTCCATCAAAGTCCTGCAGTAGAGAGCACAAGTGTGCAACAAGTGTAATACATCTGGATCATTTGATAAATCAGGGTTTTGTACGGACCGAGCATGCCACCATGCGGCAGGTCAGAGACCCCCAATGTCATACCACTGCATCAGATGTAGTTACTTGCAAGGTCTCAAGGAGAGGGCAGTGTGCTACCAAGATTCTTTGCACATGCGCTTGCTCATATCTAAGCACATGCCATGCGCCTTGTGCAAGGCTTCCCAGCTGTCATCTTTTCTCAGGTACTGTCATTGCACTTGGGTCTCTCTGAACCCCAGAAGCCCACCTCTACAGTGACGACATCATAGAGACGTTCTGTCTCAAAACTCGAAAAGTCCAAAGATATGTATGGCTTCTCAGGTGTGCTGATAGTCCAAGAACAGCTGCTGCTAGCCCTGTATTGTCCGCCTGCAGGCACCTTGTCTGTGATGTTGCCAGCTGGCTCTGAAAGTTCTGTGCTCTCTGCACACAGCTGTGGCAGAGTCAGGAGCTTGTTGCATGCCAGATTGACAGGACCAGGCCAGTTGCAGACTCTATCCATACTTTGCATCAGCGTCCACCGGACTAAGCTCTCCAGCGAAGCATCTGCACATCTCAGTGTCGGTGATGAGGCGCCCCTTGCATCAGCAACTGCTGCCTGCCAATGAGGAGTGCCTGCAGTTTGCATGCGGTACATGAAATCTGGCGTGCAACCAGAACTAGTCCAGTTTAGCAAACACCAGTATGCCAATATGGCCATCATGTGCCAAGGGACTCCTGCCCTTCTACAGAACATCAAAACCTGATGGCAAAATGGTGGCTTACGGCCCTGTAGGTTGTTTATGACAACAGATCCCTGTTAGGTGGCTTCTGCTGCTAGTAGCTAAAGCGTGAACACAGTGCCACTTACCTTGCACTTGAGTTGCAGCTTGCTCTTGCAGCGTACACAGTGTCTTGAGACAGTCAATGCTGCAAACTTGAGCCTGTTCAGTGTTGAGCCACCACTTGTTGTTGTCCCTGAACAGTGCTGGGCAGGCTGGATCTACTATCTGGTCCACACATATCTGACCAAACTGAGCATCGCAGTAAGATGCCAGGGACCCTGTGCCAGTTGTCAGGAGCACCAGGACTGCTGCTAAGCATTAGGAGGGTTAACACTGACAGATTGTCACTGGTGCAGCACACATTTTCCCCTGGAACTTGGTCAATACCAGGCGAGATGTAACAAACACGGACAGAGGTAGTGGCAAAACGCATGTCTAGCCGATATGTGGTCACTGCATCTTACAGAGTGTGTACAACCCGCAGTAGTTGACATACCTTCCCCGTCGCCGGGCATAAGCAAAGCTCCAAAGCTGCTGCTGGCGCTCAAATACTGAAACCTCTGCTGCAACATGGCTTTGTCAGCATCAGAGTCTAAACTGCACTGACTAATGTTGGCCAGAGCCTGCCGTGCACTGCACAATGCCTCTAAACACTCCTTTGCTGTCCAGCCGCTCAGATCAGCCCCAGGCACAGAGGGGTCCGTGACAGGACATTGCTGCTTGACAGGGCCGCTGCAAGTCCATGGTGCACAAGTGCTTGTCCTGTTGTCCGCTGTGAAGCACCAGAGGCTAGTGGTGGTTGCAGTGTTATGCTTGTAGTCCAAGCAGTCATACATGGGGACACCCTCATAGGTTGTGGGCAGTTTGCAAGCTTCACCGTCAACGGTAGTCCGTCCGCCATCCGGTCCGCAGATATCGAATGGGTCGCCCTCCCAATCCCCAGCACCTTTGCAGCCCTCGTCAACTTGGCACCAACTAACACCTGCACTGTACCCTGGAAGGGCACCGTGGCCGATGAGTCCCTTATGACAGGTCCCATAATGTGTCGTACCATCATATGTCCAAGGATTGCGACACCTGCATCTGTTCATGGTTATGTGCTTTGTGTAGTCAAAGTCCAAACCAGTGAGCGTCCCAGTGGCACCATTGACCTTGGCTGGTATTGCAGACCCTGCACCATATTGATGTGCTCGACTCGGACCTGGGCATGTTGCTCGATCCACTACACACCAAGGGCCCCTTGCATCCCCATCGTCTATGCTGCTACCATAGTAGTGTTTGCCACTCAGGGTCCAGTGGGGATGGCACTGACAGCCGGAGAGTGTAATTGTGGGTGAGCAATAATCCCAGCGGTGTGTTCTGTTGGCAACCGCTGCAGAGCAGAACAATCACCACCAGCAAGTGACTATGTTTGCTGCAATCTGCTGACTTCAAAGGAGTTGCAACTACATATCAACAACAGTACTTGTACGGCAGGCACAAGAGCGTGGTTGCTGAGCTTGCTGGTGGTCCCGCCACATTCATGGTGGTAGGGTTACATCAGTCAGTTCAGCTCCCACCTGTTGGGTTCTTGCAGCTGTCAGGCTCAAACACACACCAGGCTCCCTTTGGATCATTCAACGGGTTGATGCAGGTCCCAGAAAGCCACACTGAGTCCGCAGAAGCAGTTGCCTGATATGCCCACCGCTGGGCACACTGGCAGCCTGCAAGGGTCATCTGGGCAGTCCTGAAGTACCCTGGAATGCTCACTGCAGCTCCGTCCATGGCATGGACCAAGAGCTGTGTTTCCATGTCCTGGCGTTGTCAACGAGGCATGCATTGAAGATACTGCTGCACAACAGAAGCTTCACACAGTAGCCGCTGTGGGCGCTGTTGACTCACAAACCAGGCGCAGCACATGAGTAGCAGCTACATCACTGAGCAGCAACAGGCAGCAACGAGGGAACTGCTTGTGCCACGATGTAAGGCAGTGTGGGCATAGTCAACACCTTGACAGCAGCATTTTTTGTGATGCTAGCTCACCCTGGCCAGATCAAGCCCCAGCACACCAGCAGCCTGCACAGCACTGAACGCTGCAAGCTGTATGCGGTTGTTGTAGCCCCATTTAAGACAGTCTGAGTAGCCAAATGAAACTCTGAGTCTCTCCTGCTCAGGTGCAGCTGTGCTGAGGTTATAAGCACTAAGGTAAGGGATGATGACGCCTCCCTGAGCTGGTGGGACCTCTCCCCATGAACCTCCTACAGTTGTTCAACATCATTGGGCAGGCTGCTGTGAATGAAGGCTGCAGACACCTCAGTATGTTTGCCTGCAACTGAAGGAGAGATCACCCTACAGGGTGATTCATCAGATTAAAGCTCAAATTAGGCCGCTGATACTGGCAAACCAACTTACTGCAGCAACCCACCTGAGGAGCTGACAAACAGCTGGACACCAGTGGTGGTGCTGGTTGTATCATACACATACTTCAGTATGCCCTTCTTCATATCAGTGACGGGAGCATAACAACTGGGTGCATAGTACACCTGCAAGACATGGGAATGGTTTATAGCTTACAGCAGTTACTCTACAACTATTGTCGTCCTTGGCCAACAGCGTGACTGACAGTTGCACAGTGTCAGAGGTGGTTCACCCTGCACTGAATCAGCATTATCAGCAGCAACTGGAAAAACAGCACTACAAATAAGCTAGGCTTGGCTGGGCTAGGATGGCATCGAGCCTGCACAGTGTGTTGGGGCTTAGCATTACAGCCTACCTTAATCTGGAGGATCAGCTGTGTAACCCTACCGCCTGAATCCACCAGGCGTGACTCATCTGCATATGCGAGTGCCAACCCATCTATAGCGTTGTCACCAGGAGTCAGATCCTGAATGAGTCCAAACAGGTAGCCAGACCATGTCCCAACAGCCCGTCTGCAGATGTCAGCACACAACAAGGTATGAGTAGAGGCAACACTGGTAGCACTCTGCCCCATTTGAGTCTGATATGCGCTTGGACATACACAATCAACCAAGAATACAAGTCTGTGACAGCGCACTTTTCCTCAATGTTGGCTTCTGTGTTTCCAGCTGTTATGAACTCTGTCCCTGATGGTGTTCTGAAACCATACAAGAGGCTGGCAGTGAGACCCAGGTAATTGGACAGGGTGCCATGTGTGACCCAGGTGTTGGTACTAGCGGCAAGGTAGTTGACAGCATACCGCTCTTCAAATCGCAATACACCTTGATGCACAGGGCGACACAATGACATGAGTACTGGGGCGTCTGACAGGGTGTGACAGGTGCTACTTACTGCTTGCAGATTGCTGCTGCACTAGACCACGGCTGCAGCCGCTGGCAGACAGGCTGCAGCAACATGCCTGTGCATTGGTTTCAAGAGCGCACATACCAACCTACAGTGACAGCATAAGTCAGTACCTACCAAGCTTTGCGTCTTGGGTGTACAGGTCTGTTGCTGTATGCAGCTCTTGCAGGAATGTCAGCCAGTTGCTGAGTGCATCAGTGTCCAATGATACCAGGGCAGGGTATAACTTGTCTAAACGGTATGCATTGGTAGGAAAGTAGATAGCCATACCAGTGCCCTGCGTTGCAACAACAATCAGCTCTTCAAAGATAGACCAGGTCAAGGCTAGACGCACCACTCAGACAGTGTTATCCCCTCAACATCAATGCTCATGATCATGGTGCTGCAAGCATAGACTGTCTGTCCACAGGAGTGCCAGCAGCATCTGAAGCAGCATCGCCAATGTTTTACACTCATTGTTGCAGGAAAGAGAAGGCTTGAGGCGTACTTCTGGTAGTTCACCGTCACCCCGGAAGCTCTTGACAACAGAGCGGTAAGCTGTAGTGGCCTGCTGGACCATTGCTGATAAACTGGTGTGGCCTGCCATGACCTTGAAACCAGTCAGCATTGCGCCCAGATCCACATTCTCTGTAGCTCCATCAAACTCTGTTAGCACTGCTCGCTTGCGCATGACTCCCATTGAGTATGCTGCAAAAGCAGAGCACAACAAGTCAGCCGCAAGCAAGGTGTCTCTGCCCACCATGCAAATGGTGCCAGCACCGCCCCCCCTTTCAACGTAGCTACTGCACGTGCAACTGCAGGCAACACTAGTTTACTTGCATTGACAAAGTACCTGGACTGTTATGCAGCTGACCAGCCATAAACCGTGCTACGCTGTTCAATGACGTCTGCAGGTCCCCGCTCAGTACATCAAGGTCCAGTAATGCAAGGGTCAGCCCAGACGTTGA
Organism: Coelastrella sp. M60; assembly: GCA_001630525.1. Lineage (NCBI taxonomy): Eukaryota > Viridiplantae > Chlorophyta > Chlorophyceae > Sphaeropleales > Scenedesmaceae > Coelastrella > Coelastrella sp. M60. The sequence continues at coordinate 7,192 of LWCB01013197.1, read as the reverse complement.
TTGAGCTGCAGCCTGCTCCATGTATCCCTCTACGATCAGAAGCCCAACATCCTCTGCCTCCAGTGATGCCACCTGCTGTCCTGTTGCTGTTCTCTTTTGAGTCAGCCCCCTGAGTGGTGCTGCATAATCCCAGCCATGGCCGGGCTCCAGTAGCTCGCTTGCAAGCAAATGATGGCCATACGGAGCCAGCATAGCACCCACTTCATACATGGACATCAAACAGGCATCAAAGCCAATGATGTCCAGCATTACTGGCACACCCGACTTGTCTTTCAAACCAGCTGCAAGGCCTGCAGGGGCACACGGTTCCCTTGTTTACACTTGCACCAACCAAGGTTAATGCAGACAATGGCCACCAAGGCCTCACAGAGGTCGCAGCACCTGAACAACCAACCCTAAGTCTGTAAGTACACATCTGCATGCCACAAGCTTGCCTTGAGTGATTTCTTGCATGCTGAGGATGTCACATCCGTTGTTTGCATTGTACTTTGCTGTGCTGGAGCAGGTGTGATCTACTCCATAACCAGACCAACCACTGCCATGGTCCCAGAAGATCAGCATGTACTTCCTGCTTGATGAGGGCTCATATCTGTGGGGCGCAATTGCCGAACAGATACTGCTTGCCCAAATTCATCCCAGGCTACTTACAGAGAGCATCAGATGCACAACATTGCAACAATCCATCTCAAGTAGCATTGCATCATGATGCATGCAACAGGATGGACGTGCACTCACATTAATGTATCAGCAGCATGCAGCTGGGTCTGGCAAGGAAATGCATAAGTGCCGAGGTCTGACCTGGTGAGGCCATCTGCCAGGAAAGATGCTAAGACGTCAGCTCTGGACATGTCAATCTCCGACCAGTCTTTGAGTTGGGTCAGCTGTCCACCTACATGAATAGTTTTCAGGCTGTATGGACTGATCACAAACCCTCTTATGATGTGCGATGCATTGCTTGTTGAAGGCTGAGCAACAATGCATTTATATAGCACACACAATGCTAAATTGAACCCAGACATGTCTTTTGTCCTGTAGAGAGCAACATTCTCACCAGGCAATGCCAGTAGCTGCTTTGCTGTTGTCCACTCCTTTACAAGCAGGCTATCTTCGGAATGAGAGCCCTGCAGGAATGTTGATCGCTGGCCCGTTCCTCTGTCAACCAGCAACATGACATCAGGGTAGGCACTTCCGGGACAACAGCGACTGATGGTCCCTTCGTTGCAGGTCTTACTGTACGTAATGACTGTCTCTGGGGGACAAGAACCGCCGCAAGTTGTGTCTGTGCAACCAAGTGGTTCAGCAGCCATTCCAGCCATGATTTCCTACAGGAGATGTCAACAGAGGCTTTGAAAGGTGCTGTAACAGGTGAATCAATGTGGTCCATACAGGTGCTTGCTATGTGTGCGGCTCTTTTATTGTACTACACACCTCCAGGTCCAGCAAAGCGTACTGCTCAAGGTCATTGTCTGCCAGCATATAGATAAATATTGTCCACTTGTTGGGCGATGCTGCACATGCTGGAGGTGTACATAATAGCCAGGTGTTTGTAAAAAGCAGGAGTAGCCACCGCAGGTGAGTTTTGGGGGCCCCCATGATACTGCTGTTCATCTGTATTGTGTCATTGCTACGGATGACATCGCATCTGGCGCGACAAGGCAATAGACCAGCTTTGAAACAACTGTCGGAAGTCACAGTTTAGTATGCAAGGGTTGCAGGCCCTAGGTGTTGCTGAAGTAAACTGCTAGGAGTCCCTTCGACATGGAAGTGACCATGTAACTTTGACCAGGTCAGCGGCTTACTATGATATCAGAATGAAATTTGTGAACATGTTCATATATGATGCGCATCGTTGCTCCAAAAGCATCTAGACAACCGGGACTAGGCGAGTGACAATTTTTGAGTTCCCGACATGACAGTCGCGGTGATGTATAACTTCAGCTGTGCAATAGTACAGGGATACGTGCGGTTTCTATGTTGTTATGATGCTGCAGAGTCACGCTGCTGAGCCTTTTGTAAGCGAACCAAGTCCCAGCATGTGCGAATTCTTGCACATGAAGCACGTCCTTCAGCAAATCGACTGATTTATTCTGCTGATTGACCAATCTACTCAAAGATGGAGCACCTACATTCTGTTATGGAGTATGATGACGGTGTTGCGCAGCACGGTAACTGTATGCATATCTGCAATGAAGCTGTGCCCCTGATGGCACCAAGCATCTGGAGGTGAAATGAACATGTACCTGCAGGTGACGAAAGGCCTGCTATCAAGCGCAAGCTGAGCAGGTTAAACCACATGACCATCAGCAAGGTCGCTGCAGACCAAGCAGGGGAACTCATGCACAAAGGCTTTGATACTGAGGCCAACCGCGGCAGTCCTGCAAGAGTTGATCAAAGAAGCCCACTCAAAAGCATGGGGCTTGCGGACGGCAGAGATGACGCTGAAGCCAACCAAGACAATCTTGCAGGCACCACCACTGCCAGCCCTTCTAGCCAGCAACAGCAACATCATGTGCAGGTCAAAGATGGACAGTCACCATTGCCAGCGCAGCTTACAGCTGATCCTATCTCCAGTGAGATGCCCTCTGTAACAGGAGCAGCAGATGCTCTGCTCCCAAATGGCGTAAGCCTGGCAGCTGGCTCGGAAGATGTCCAACAGGATGCTGTGGAGCCCAGGCAACCATTTCATGTCAACCTAGATGACGAAGATGATGATGACTGGGAGGATCAGCCGGCTGGTCTCAACGTTGAAGCCGAAGAGGAAGCCGACTCCATCATGGAATCTGCTCAACCTGTTGCAGGACCAGCAGCCACAGAGGATTCCTTAGAGGCAGCCCATGACCCTACCCACAGGCGCAGGAACCTTTACGATGATGAAGATGAGTGGGAGGAGATTGTATTGAAGGAGAAACGGGGAGGTAAGCTGTGACTATGCGCTACAGCAGCTTATTTGCCGAAGGCATGCGGGTCGTGAATGATCGCTCAGCCAGATGCTTTCATGCAACAATACAACACTGCTGCTGTGTGCAGACACTGACACAAGGTGATACCGTCAGATTGTGTTTGCTATTGCAATTGCTGCCTCTGGTTCTTTCAAGATGTATTCAGAGCTGTTCGCAGATCACTTGATGCCAGCATGTGCAGGGTGGTTGGCAGGGCTTCCAATAGCAGCATTGGTCAGCATTGTCGTATGTGCAGAATGTATCTTCTGTGTTTCATGCACCTACAATGCAGGTGGAGAAGTTGTATCTGATGTGCAGCTTGAGGAGGAGGATGAGATACAGCAGTCTAAGTCAGCATCGGGTAGCGACGTTGGACCAGCAGACGATGAAGACATTCTAGCTGAAGATGCAGATGCAGCCAACGCAGCAACCCAGAGGCTGCTGAGAGGTAGGTCATGCACCCAGAATAGGACATTCTTTTGTGCTCTTGTCGTTGATAAGCAGAGTACAAGTTGTACCTGTACAAATGCATTTGCATCATCTGGTTGCAACCGTTCTGCAGCAAGGTCGCTTTCACTTGTGAAAGCTTGTTGACAGGTCATACTCTTGTCATAAAGTGTGAAAAGCTGCCATACCAGTCCACAACTGCACTCAAATGTTACTATGCAGAGACGGCCACACGAGATGTTCTTGGCAAGGGCTTCAAGCCAGAGGTCGCACCTGTCAACAACCTGCTGGCCAGGCTGGCAGCAAGGCAGGCAGCTTTGGAAGCAAAGTGCGTCACACAACTGAATGACCGCATGCCGTTGCAGCAGTCAACTGTCAACTGCAGTACATTTATTTTTTGGAGCTCTATCTCTGCAGGCATGCTCAGCTTTGAGTGGAACATGTTTGTTTGGGCTTGAAGGTGCTGACACAAAGAGCATATCCACTCCATTGGCCAGTCATGGTTGACACAATCCGTACTACCTGGCCCTTGTTTACTCCTGCAGGGCAAAGCAACGGGTCATCCAAATAGATGCAGCAGATGAACAGCAGCCAGGGCTGACTCTAGAGCAGCTCAAGGCACATTTGCAGCAGCACAGCATAGGGGGCAAGCAGCGGTCAAAGCTGGCAGGTGTAGAGGCTCACACCGCAGATTCAATGGCAGTTGATGACCCAGATGAAGACGCGGCAGTAACAATGGATGACGTAGGTGATGGCAATGATGACGATGCTGATGTGGATGATGTTGAGCTTGAGGTGGAGCCAGCCAAGCAGCCAGAAGGAACCACAGCAGGTGGCATGCTGCCACCAGACACCCAGCTATTATGCAATGAATTGCCTTCTTTGCCATTGCGCCATACCACTGGGGTATTCGCAGACTTTCCGGCAAGTTTAGGCTCCGCTCCAGAACTGGAGCTGCGGCTTGGCGACGATGTTAGAGCTGCTGATGAACAGCAAGCTCATCTATGCGGCACAGAGGCACCAATGGCTCATGCAGCTGCAGCCAACACCTCTGACACCTGTGGGCAACAGGGTGAGGAAGCAGCCAGTGGCAGTGAGGAAGAAGGTGAAGCAGACTTGGACAGCAGTGAGGTAGATAGCCTGGCATTAGAAGGGGAAGAGGAAGCCGAATCAGAAAGCTTGGCTGAGCCGGAGAAGTCGGATAGCTTAGCCAAGCCTGAACCACTGCATTGGGAAGAGGAGGAAGAAGTAGCAGCAGGTCCCAACAGCAGTGAACAAAGGGAAGACAATGTGGCTGAAGAGGATGGGGAGGCAGGTGATGGGGCAAAGGGCAAGAGCAGCAAGGTGTTCAGCAAAGTTCGTCACTACAGAGCTGCTGGAGGGTTCATTGAGGCGGAGGCAGATCTAAGTGACGAAGATGGTCACTTGGGTGGTGGAGAGTCAGACGATGAGGATATGGAGGATGACGAAATGCTGGTAGGTAGAGCTGCAGATGCTAAACCTTCATGCTGTTGTCTACAGACTACCTCATGCCCAGAGTGTCTTAGATGAACCATCGGGCTGATTGGGTCTTAATGCTGGACTGACAAACTGAGTAGCTGTCTCCCCTTCCAAACCCTGTGCTGGATTGCTTGCTTACAGGCTGAACTCATAGCTGAGGTCAAGGAAGGCCGGCTGGATGAGTCCCGTCGTGCTGATCTGCATGCCAAGTGGATGGCAGGCAAGGATGCCAAGGAGATGACCGAGTTGCTTGAGGCATTGAAGAGGGGATTCAGGAGAAAAAGGAAGGCAGGAGCTGGGCTAGATGACGATGAGGATGTGGGTTGAAATGGCTTTCATAATGCTGCAAGTTCTGCAAGTCTCACTGGTTGAATTTCATGCTCTAGAGATGCTGCGACTGCAAGCCTCCTGCCATGATACCTAGGGCAGCTTGCACGCCGGTGCATCTATTGTTTCAGTAGACACTGTTGCCCTAACACACCAGCCTGGCTTATGCTTGGGTTGTTGTATGGTGTGCAGGATGGCACTGATGCTGCTGCTCGCCGCCGCCGTGCTCAGCTGTTGGGAACACTAGATGATGATGAGGAGGAGGATAACACTGAAGCTGCTGGGACTGATAGGTGAGCAGCGCTGTGTCAAAGCCAATGCTGCAGCTTTACGGCGATGCAAGGGCAGCATCGCACTCCCTCAGCTGGCTCGAGAATGTGTGATGTTCTAATGCATCAGGGTAGACAGCCGCACCTCATGAGCTGAGCTTCTGGCATAGCACTGCTTTTTGTTCAGGTTCAAACGCTTGGACTTTGTCTGGAAGGAAGAAGAAGCTGACTTGCAGGCAGCAACGGCAGCATTGGCTGCTGAGCTGGCCAATAGAGACAAACAGAAAAGGATCCAGGAGTTGCAGCAAAACAGTGAAGCTCAGGTTGGTTGCCACATGCATCTGTAGCGGTTGGTACTGTGGTGGTGTGGCATGCTGAGCCTGTCAAGGGCGCGACGAATCATAATGGATGCAGGTAACGTATGCCCCAATTGCTGCCTAGTGATGTCAACATCACATGGTCAAAGGTTGTGCTGTTTTGGGGTCTGGCCTGCCTGCAGGATGGTGGTGACGTTGTTCAGCTGCTGCAGATGGATATGATAGATGAGGACTCTCAGCACACAGTGGCATTGCTCAGCAGGTCTGACTCTGCAACAAATACCTTCAACTCTGCTGCCTCAGCAGCACTGCAGTTTGGTGCAGGGCTCAGCAGAGCACCAAGCAGCAAGCTGAAGCACCAAACAGGGCCAGGCAGGGAGCCTTCAGCAGTTGGTGACACTTCGGATGCTGCAGCAGGAGGCTTCACATTCCAGATGTTTGGCAAGGACTTGACCAATAGCAGCAGGCAGATCGGGGCCAAGCATCAACAGGTAACTTCGCATGGGGTTTGTTGCTATAGTCTTGCTATGGGCCATTGTCATCGTATGCAAAGAATAAAGGCAGTATCATGCCTGCCTAGCACTGTTTGCTTGGGCATTGATTACTACCACTGAACTTGTAAAGCGCACAAACAGCTCCGAGCCGCTACAGAGCCGAAAGACTCATGCAGCTGCCTGTGCATATGATTCACTTTGGTTCTTGTAGGTTGCCGGTAGTTTCATTGGCAGACAAGCTAGCAGTTCAGTCACAGTGCGAGCAGCTTCCAATTATGGGGCTAGCAGGTCATTCGTGTTTGGCTCTGACCCCAGTAACCATAGCAATCCAGGCGTAAACAAAGAACAGCAGGGCGGCAGCAAAACAGCAGTGGGGCCTGCATCTTTTGCTGGACTTGGCAAACTCATAGCTGATGCAGCACCCAAGGGCTCGGGACCAAGTCGACTGGGGACAGGCTCTGGCGGGCAGAGCTCAGCTCTGTTGCAGATGCTGGGCAGCAAGAAGGGCGCTGGTGTTGCGGCTGTGTCTGGGAGTGCAAAGCTCCATATGGATGCTGTGGAGGCAAAGTTCAAAGCTGTGGGTGAAAGCAGGGGGCCTAACAACAGCAATGCCGCCACATCAAGAGGAGGACAATGGCAATTCTGAGGCTATTACATAACTTGCGTGCAGATAAATTGCTAGGTAATCGTGTCACAGTGTACCATATAGTAGTATGACATGGTTGCATGCATTAACTTCTTCCTGGAGTCCTTCCTTTGTCCATTCGCATCAACCTGCATACCATTCTGCAACAGGCGGCCACAACAGGCGACCGCGGTAGCTGAACTGCATGCTGGTTACACATGCATGTAATTTTTGCACAGTATGGCCTTGACTACTTCTTCCAATACATCCTTGA
>LWCB01013193.1:0-10039 GCA_001630525.1 Coelastrella sp. M60 | reverse complement strand
ACTGACGTCAGTCTGTAGGATCTCTATTGTGTTTGTGACGCTTACAATAACAAAATCTCTCTCAAACTGTGCCACAGTTGAAACAGCTTTCGTGAACAGCCCCCAAAAATACTCACTTGTCGTTTTCATCTTCCTTATCTGGTCCAATAACCGCCAAGTTTGCAGCAGCAGCATTGTCATCATCACCAACAGCACTCTTTCTTCCCCCAGACCCCTTGGCTTTCTTGCTGCTGCCAGCAGTAGCAGCAGCAGCAGGTAGACATCCATTGTAAGGAGGTGCCCTGCGCATTACTTCACCACCACCAGCTCTCAGAATCTTCACTAACGAATCAAACGGGGGTGAGCTGGACTTGCCGTAGAACATAACCTTCAGTCCCTGAAAGGCCAATCCGGCACCTGGTGACTCATCATCGTCTGCTGCTGCTGCTGCTGCCTGCCGCAGCCTCCAGTGCATTGGTGCACCTGCAAATGATCAGCTTCCCTTGTCAGACTTTATCATATACTGCTTACACACTGATAACAGCAGCATACAAGTACGCGGCAGAGTAACCACAGCAGGAGCAACAAGCAATATTCCCGCAAACACACACTTCCTCTCAGGACTCCTGAGTCAGGAGTAATCCATGGCTGAAGATCGCTTGCAACCGTTTTTATGTGACATATTAGACTCACCATCTGTTACTGCTCCATTATCACATGTATCCAGCTCATAGCCCTCCGCTTCCAGCAGCTTCCCAGCAGCAGCACTATCAGTGAGCCACTGCTGCCCTACCAGCCAGACACCAGCAGCCATACCAGCAAGAGTCTTCTCACTACGCTTCAGAGACTCCATCACAACATGAGTGGTGCCGGGCTGCCAATCATGGCTCTGGGGTAAACAGCGGATGCGCAGTCTGTTGAGGATACTGGCAAAGTGTGATCTGGCATCTGTGTGCATGCCTGAGAGGGAGACGACGACCTCACTGCTGCTGCTGCTGCCGGCAGCAGTGGCAGCAGCAGCAGTATGCAGGACTTGCTCAGTGTCTGAGTCTTCGTGTTCTGAGGCGTCAGAATCATGCTTAGCGGACTTTCTGCGCCGCTGCTGCTGCTGCTGCTGCTTTCGCTGCTTCTTGACTGCTGGGGTTTCTGCTGCCTTGTTTGCTGCTGCTGCTGCTGCATTGGTGCTGGTTCTGCCGCTGCGAGGCTTCTGCCCTGTACTCTGCTGTTGCGGCTGCTGCTGCTGTTGTTCCTCATCTTGCTGCTCATTTTGCTGCTGCTGCTGCTGTTGCCTAGCTGAACTCCTTGTAGCACTTCTCCCTCTTCCACCTTTCCTTTCTGTCCTGCCAGGCTGCACCACATCCTGCTGTACGTCTTTCTGCGCTTCTTGTTCATATTCCTCATTCTCCTCCTCCTCATCCTGCTGCTGCTGCTCTGCTGCTGCCTGTTCCTGCTTTTGCCGCTGCTGCTTTGTAGAGCGTCTGCTGCTCCTCTGCTCAGGCAACTCTCTCTGCTGTGGTGCCTCCTTGTCTTCTTCCTGCTGCTGCTGTTGTTGCTGTTGGCCCCTGCTCCTTCTCTGAACCGCACGTGGCTCTCCTGTAACCTGCCTCTGCTGCTGCTGCTGCTGCTTTGCCGCATCAGTTTCACCAAGATCTACAGCTTCCATGTCACTATCATTGACAGCAGCAGCAATAACAGTAGTAGCAGCAGTAGGAGCTTGTTCAGCAGCTTTCCCTGCCTTCCTCTTCTTTGTCTGTTGCATTGCAGCATCAGGACTCACATCATCACCGGCACTCAGTGCTGCTGATGCTGGCCTACCACGCTTGCGGCCACCAGTACCAACAGCCTTGCTGGATCCCTTGGGCTCTGCTGCTGCTGCTGCTGCTGCTGGTGGTGATGTTTGAAGCTCTTCACCATGCTGCACCAGGTCAGGAGATTCAGCCGGTTCCTGCTGATCTGCTGCTGCTGCCGCTCTGCCACGTCTTCTGCCAGTAGGTTTGCTTGCACTAGGTGCCTTAACCACAGCCTCTGCAGCTGGCATCTCCACATCCCCGGGCTGCTGAACTTGCGCCGCAGCTGCTGCTGCTGCTGAAGTCCTACCACGTTTCCGAGCTTTAGATGACTCTTTGTGGGGAGCTACCAAGGCCATATCTGGCTCTGCATCTTTATGCTGCTGCTGCTGCTGATGATCTAGCTCCATTTCCTTTTCAGTGACATGTTGAGGATCAGCATTGGTATAATCTATCTGATCATCAGGATGTGCATCATCACTGCCGCCATCTGCACCAGCAGCAGCTGGTTCAGTAGCAAGAGAAGTGCGCTGCTGCTGCTGCTGCCGCTGCTGCTGTCGTTGTCGACGTGCAGCAACCAGCTTCGGAGTGGCACCAGCCGCAGCAGTAGCAGCGGCAGCAGTTTCTGGAGAAGGTGTGACTGATCTCCTGGCTCTACCTCTTGTTCTTTTGTTTGACAGCTGCTGCTGCTGTTGTTGATGTTGCTGCTCTACTGCAGCTCCTGATGGTGATGCAGGAGCACCTTCCCTAGCAATTGCAGCATTATCATCGTCTGTATCGTGCTGCTGCTGCTGCTGCTGCTGTGGTGAGATATGAGTAGTCTTGACAACTGGAACCTCAGCAACACTCTTCCTGCGACCTGCTGGTGGCTTAGCAGCAGCAGCAGTAGCAGTAGCAGCAGCTGGTGATATTGATGCAGAGGCCCTGGTTCTACGCCGCCCCCTACCAGCAGGAGCAGCCGCCGGTGCCGCCGCTGCTGCTGCTGCTGGTGGTGCTGAGGGTGTTTTCTCTTGCACCTTATCTTCATGGGAGTCTGCAGTTTCTGGTTCAGGTGTCTTGTTGTCTTGTCCTGCTGCTGCTGCTGTTGCTGTAGCGAGTCTGCTAGGTGCTTTCCTTGTTCTCCTACCAGCACCAGCACCAGCAGTGTTCTTTCGCAGCCCTGAAACCCTATACCCTGCTGCTGCAACCCTCCCAGTGCCTTCATCACCATCTTCAAAACCAGACTGACCGCCTTCTTGTTCTTCTTGTTCTTCTTCTTCTGCTGCTGCTGCTGCTGTTCTGAGATGCTTATCATCACCATCATGATCTTGCTGCTGCTGCTGCTGCTGGAGTCTGTGTGGCAGCAATGCCGAGGGTTCTGGGCTGTCCGATGCTGACACATGCAGGTCAGCCAGCAAGTCACCTACTGCCTTGTGAGCAACAGCAACCTGCAGCAGACAGCAGAAGCGTACACTGAAATCCCCGTTACACAAGCATGCAGCCCTTCATACCTCTCACCATTTCCAATGTTTACGATGTAGCTGCCTGTAAGGCAGTCTCGCCACTAGCGGCGAGGAGATGGAGCGATTCAAATCACATACAACACCATCAACACTGCTGCTGCTGCTGCTGCTATTGCTCTTTGTGTTGATGACAATCTTAATGACCACGATATGACAATGACGAAGATAATGTTGCACATGGCTTACCGCATCAGACATGTTTCCCAGGAACTGTGTTGTCTTGATATCAATATTGTCAACAGTACCCAGACCACCAGAGCCAGCAGTAGCAGCACCACCAGAGTCGGACACACTCTGCTGCTGTTCACCACTTATAGGGGCCCATCTAACACCTTTAGCAGCAGCAGGTACACTGGGATCTTGACCATCAGCTGCTGCATCTGCTGCTGCTGCTGTTGACAGCACCCGAGGAGATTTGCCTTGCAGCACTGATGCAGGAGCAGCAGCAGAAGCAGCATGAGCAGCGTTGATTGAGTCAGCAGGAGTATGAAACTCCTCGATTACTCTGTCTGGAGCTGTCAGGAACTCTTCATCAGCTTCATCTTCATGTTGCTGCTGCTGCTGCTGCTGCTGCTGTGGCAATCCATCCGTCTGCTCAGCATCATCGTCTATATCTGCCTCCTGCTGCTGCTGCTGCTGGAGCTTCTGCTGTGTGAGCGATAGCTCCTCAAAGTCTTCTGTTGCCACAAGAGGCTCTGCATCATCTCCATCACCATCACCTTCATCCTCATGATCATAATTCTCAGCCATAGCAGCATCACCCTGCTGCTGCTGCTGCCCCTCTACATCACCACCACCACCAGCAGCAGCAGCAGCAGGAGCAATAGCTGGAGTATCACCTGATATGACTGGCCCAGGATCCAATGTCACTGTACCAAGAACTGCAGCACCAGTTTCAGCAGCTGCAAGATCTTCTGCATCTTCTGCTGCTTGAATGTCATAACCCGCCGCCACTGCTGCTCCTGCTGCTGCTCCTGCATCACTATCTTCACGTCTGCTTCGGGTCTGTAGTTCTGGCGGTTCAACAGCTTGCTGCTGCTGGTGACTCTGCAGATCAACACAAGCACCGGTAAGAACAAACATACAACATACTCCCCAACACAACCGACTTGACAAAGCCAAAGACTGCAGATGATTAGCAGGTTCCAATTTCAACCAACCAACTGCTCGCATGCTTCTGTCAACAAGACCCACATGTTCAAACCATATGTGCTTACTTGAACCTCGTCAACGTCATCATCATCACCCCGCTGCTGCTCCTCACTGGCAATTGTTTCATCGCTGCTCTCAGCGTCATCATCATTGCCATCACCACCAACCTCTTGGAGATCATCTAGTTCCTGCTGATCTGCATCACCTGCAGGAGCTGCTGCTGCTTCTGGAGATCTGTCTGCTGCCTTTGCAACCTGTTGCCCCTGTGGCTGCTGCTGCTGCTGCTGTTCGTGACCCCCAGCATCCGCAGCAGCAGCTGGTTGCATGTACACCTCCTCCTCCTCCTCAAAGCCTTCAATAAAGACTGGAACAGTACCAGTGATGGGAACAGCCGCTGTTGCTGCAGTCCTCTGCAGCAACTGCTGCTCTTGCTGCTGCTGCTGCTGTTGATCTAGCTCACCAGCTGCATGATCACCAGCTCCAGGAGGCACGCCAGCTTCAACACCCTGCTGCTGTTGTTGTTGCTGCTGCTGCTGATGAAGATGAAGCACGTCTGGGACCGCATCCTGCTGCTGCTGCTGCTGCTGCTGAGGATGCTGATGCATGGGTGCTGCATGTTGCTGCTGCTGCTGCTGCTGGTTGGGTCCGTCATTGACTCCTGCCACTGGCAGTAAGTATGTTTCCTCAGGTACATAATCCCAGGCTGACAGACAGGCATCAACCCAATCTGTGGACAACACAAACACATGACGCCTGCAAGCCAGATACCAGCAGGGATACACCCGCGGACTTATTGACTCCCAAATTATTGCTCTCGCATTCTGCGCTTGCCCTCTGCACCTAGCGCGAACACACACATCACATCCTGATTCGCACCTGTCATAAAATGTTGGCAGCATGCAAAGCATACACAGCATACGGCTGGTTCATGCCAATACAGGACCAAAGCCAAGAGGTGATGCCTTGATTACACAGTAAGTTATCAACTCACTTTGCGGCAGTGCTGATCTTGTCTGATGGCTGAGCACATGCTTCAGCTGTGGTGATCACATGACTGGTGGCAGGCAACGGCATGCTGGCAGAAAACAGCGTGCCAGTGCATTCAACCTTGTAGCGCATCAGAGCACGATCAATACCCTGCAAGGCAGACAGTGCATGGCAAAAGGTTTGACACAATCTGAGGGTGACAGCTATGGAGGTGTGCTGAGGACAAGCGTCTGTGTCTGCTGCAGCTAGTGCATGCCACTGCTTCGGCCGGTTGAATAGTTGCTGCTGTTGTGGTTGTAGGCTTGTGCTTAAACGGAGTGCTGTCAAAGACTGCCCATCTGATTGTTGCAGTGTATGTACATGGAGGTCTATCAGTGGGGTGCCTTGAGCTCCAGCCTAGGAGGGGCCGAATTGCAGTGATGCTACAGGATTGCTGTTATAGCTGAAGTGCGCTGCTAGCGCTGGCTGCTGTGTGTCACTGCTGAGCTAAACCAGGCTAGATCCTCTGACAGCTGCTCACAGCTACTTGTAGCTCACCTGTATTCCTGAGAGAGTGACTTGGCGCACCTTCTGACTGAATCCTGGTATGCTGGGAGAAGGATACAGATCATCCTGCGGATGTGACGGCACAATGATCACATGCAGAATTAACGTATCAAATACGCCTTGAGAATAAGAACGTTTCATTGGACAAGCAAGGTAGGTGGGGTTGCTGCTCAGTGCATCAGCACAGGGATACTGAGGGACCAGCTCGTGTGTCTGTAGCGCAGGCGTGTCCTTACATTCAGAATAATCAGGAGCCTTATTTTCTCATTGCCATGTAGTTCTCTTGAGAGAAAGGCCGTAGGAGTTGATGCACTGCAGGATAATGCTGCAGAATGCAGAAGAGTGGTGCAGGAGGCAGTTGTAATGTCCCATCTACATACACCTCGGCCTCTATGATCTAGTCTTACCTCGGATACATCCTGCATCTGCTTTCTGAGTGCTGACAGGAGCACCCACTGCACTGACACCACCCGCACATCTTGGAGCTGGCGCACAATCTGGTGATACACTGCTTGCTGCTTGTGGCGCAGCACTGCATGAGTGGCAAGTTGCAGCTCCTGCACAATCTGACCACCCTCGGCGACTGCAGGAGACAACGACGACAATGTACAAACAGACAAAAAACCAGGGCAACAACAGAGGATTGCTTGAGCGTGTCAAGCCAAGGGTGCTGATGCAGCTCATATTGTTATAACTTAATCAAGGCAGGAATACACCTTGCCTCTGACAACAATAGCAATAGCTTTCTGCATGCTCGCTATGGTGTATGACAGCACGCTGATATATTCTGTTCATCATCAAAGGTCTGTTGGTGTTGTCTACGGCAGCAGGTGCCTAGTTGGGCTACACAACAGCAGTTGCTGTACAGCACATGGCGGTGGGCAAAAAGCGCACCGATGTTGCCTTGTAGATGTTGTAACACGCCGGTCCCTATACCATCTAGATCGATGTAGAACCGTAACCCCTGAATGGCAGGAGATGCAACAGGGAACTGCATCAGTGCTGTGTTCTGCTGATGTGTCTCAAGGTGCAGCAGTGCAGTTGTACCTGGAAGACCGCCATGTTGCATAGGTCAGGTGACAGTCATTTTCATGGCCACCCTTACATAATACTATCGCGGTGAACTCTCTTTTGCTGCTCGCGGACAGAGCGAAATTGAAATTAAGCAGGAATGACGTGTCGTCTGCTGCCCAGATGATGTCAAAGCTTTCGAGCCAGTCGTAGAGTGCTATAGAATTTCATCGTGGGAATAGCATCTACGAAGCGTCCAACTGGCCTCAGTGTAACCTTGGTTTGAATCAAAGTGACTAATTCAACCACGGACGGCAGCCTTGCTCTATTTGCTCAAACAGACTTGACTAGTTATCTCGTACAGAAATAAATGCTCCACTTTCGCGCAAGGAAGGCTGCTGTGCCATTTGCAGACCACCTTGCTTGGCCATCAATGCCGAACGTTCGCAGGAGTGCGATGTCAAGCCTTGATTGCAATTTTGAACGTGGAAGGTTTATATCTTGACCACGCTGACGATGGTGCATGTGGAATAAACGAAGACACCGTTACATGGGCTCTGCAGCTGCATCGTTCCTGCTGCGACGACTCTTGCGAATCTGTGGCTGTTGACTGGGCCGCTATGCCGTTTCTGGAAGTGCTGCAACTTGTCAGTCTTCATACAAGAATGTCAGCCTTGCAGGGCAACTGTCAGCTGAGCCCCCAGTCCCCAAGTCTGTAACTTGCTCTCAAGCGCTGATACACGGACAGCTTGGCAACTTCCCCTTTTATACCCCATCTTCTGTAGCATCCTGCTGTGTTATTCAGCTGTAAGCTCACATCATCGCTCCCACAGGTGCTGGCAGGCCCAACATATTCCTCAGATATCCTTGCTTCATGCTGTCAGTGGCCAATGCCAGCCACTCATAATAGGGCACAGTCACCGGCTGCAACACAAAACGCACAACACAGCACAGAACGGACAGCGGTCAGCCATAATAATGCTCACCAGAAGGGTAACTGCAAAAAGAGCAGGCAGCCACTGGCAAACGGCCAACTGGGGTGAACAGGCAGAGTGCTAGGTGGCCGCTATGCAGCATGACCGCAAATTATATGCATTTTGAAGCTTTGCAGCATGTAGCAAGCGCAAATGTAGACAGCGGAGGTTACATGGACAGCACACGCTAGACCCCTTCTAGTACTGGCAGACACCGTGCATGTTCGCTGGCTTGTGTCCATGTGACACCCATGGTATCACCTCAGCAATGCATGGGCGTCAGATCTGCACAGCATAGTAGACCCATGCATAACCACATACACCATGCCAGCAGGGCCCCACCCACCCACCTGCCAGCCACATGCTTGCAGCAGCTGCACTCTCATCACAGTCTCACCCAGAGGCTGCTGCTGGTTTATGCAGAAGGCTGAGGCATCAAAGACTTCAACAGCTACATGCCTGTAGCAGCATGAAAACAGTGGAGGTAAAAAGATTGCTTTGCAAGCATTGACGTTCATAACACCTCAGCAGAGATGCAGTCCATCAATGATTCTGCATACCCTTCAACAGCACGTGACAGTGCTTTGCCATAAGCAGAAAAGCATCAGTGGTGGCTTCATGCAGGTTGTGAGCATCGCCATGCAGCTTGGTGTGTATCGTAATCAAGTTGCCTACTTCCAACCGCTGCTCCATGTCTACCTGTCAGGTACTGCCAGGCTCAGTGCAAGTAGACCATCTTCGCTGATGAAGTTCAGGGCGTAAGGGACACCAATCGCTGCAAGACATCGTGCAACATCCTGCAGAAACACCACATACTGTCAATTACTTGTGACCCTCCCCAGAAAACAAGCTGATGGCGTGACAGCACCCTTTACCACAACCAGCATGCTGTAGCACATACCACAATGCTGACGGACCCTGCCGCATACTGCATCCAGCAGTCTGCCTCATAGACCCTCACAACATGAATGCGACATAACACCACATCTGATGAGTCATACAGGACAGCTTTTAGAGTATGAAACAGATACATGATATAGAGAATGTTGAGTGTCCTCAAGCGATGCTGTGTGTGTGAAAGCTGCCTTGTCAAAGCCATGCTACATTACCAAGGGACCATGAAACACCCAGCCACCCACCTGTGTTATTTCTGGCAAAGGTGCCTGTATTGCTGCTTCCTGTGTTGCCCTAAACGCCTGCCAGGCTGTCAGCACAAGCTGAGGAGGAATGGTGTGGTGACCAGCAGCACCATCAGGACTCTTGCTCAGCAGAAGATATGCCTGAAATTAGCACCACCACCAGCAACAATAGCAGCAGCAGCAGAAATAAGACCTTCAGACACTGAAGCGATGAAATGAATCAACCAAGGATCTGTCCTACTACAGTATAATGCATACCATTTGGTCATAACGAGCGTTGATCAAGCAGGTGGTTTATCAGTGTTGCCTGAGTGCCATGCCAAGCCATCAGGCGACAGTATCCCAGCATCAACCCCCCCACACCTGATACAGCTGTGCCAGTGCTGTTGGCTGTATCATCGCAGTGATATGTGGCTGACTCAACACATTCATGGCTGCATTCCACAGGTCAGAAGACACATCTCTGAACAGGCTGAAGCACCAGAGAGCAGCTGCCAGCTGACTGCCATCAACTTCAGCAACTTGTGGCTGCAGCTGTTGCCGTAACAAGACCAACAGGGCCTTAGGGGGTGCATAGGCTAGACCAGCATAACTCTGCAATTGACGACAATTCTGTTTTCTCAGGTAACAGTGACAACGGTCGTGAGGATGAGTATTGCACGGTCCCGCATTTGTTACTGCGGCAGGAGTCCAAATCAATAATGCAAACAGCTGCTTTGAAGGCCAATGATGTAGCAAAGCAGCGGCAAAGCTCAATACTGCACTACGTAGCGAGTATACACTGGTTATTGAAAGGAAAGATTTGAGTACATGCGTAATGCTAGCATTGGGCTGTTGCAACTGACCTGCAGCAAGTTGATGATGGTTGCTGCTGACACGCGTGTGCTTCCATTGCTGCTGTTGCCTGCAGTGCCCCCTGCTGCTGCTGTTTGCCCTATGCTGCTGCTGATGTGCTGAGCAGC
>LWCB01013187.1:0-10854 GCA_001630525.1 Coelastrella sp. M60 | reverse complement strand
GGCAGCTGCAGAGGTTGACATGCTGGTTGCTTTGCTTGGCACCCCGCACCTTGGACTTAAGGGCAATATCAAGAGACGTCCGCAGCCGAGGTTGAAGGTTACACATCTTGAGTAGATGCAGACAAAATATTGCGATGACACATAGCTCGGCATGCAGGCGCGGTGGTGGAAAGTGCGGCATATGGGGTGCCACCAATTGACATGAGCCTTGATCTCGTCGCTGCAGAGCATACCAAAACAGTGCGAGTAAGCAGAGAATTGTGTCAATTTTGTTCGCCAGAGTAGATAGGAGTCCCTCTGGCCTCGCGTCGCATGTGCGCGCTTCACTGAGCCTCTCTTCCTGCACGCATGGGATCAGACAGCTGCAAATATTGATGCTAACGGGATGAATATGTCCTGTCCTGGCAGCGATCGTAATAGAACGTCACTCTCTGCGATGTTGCTGTTTCCGTGTACTTCTCTACTGGTTTGACTCAGCAAGCACATGTAGCCGCATCAGCGCACTCGTTTGACAGAATCAAGAAATTTTAAATTGTTCATTACCCATGAAGTTGAAGCTCACAGACAAAATCAAGAAGTTCTTTGGCACTCGAGCAGCAGATGGCGATGAGCCATACCAGGGCTTACAGCAGCTGCCGGCAGTGGATGGGCTGGTGTTGCAGTATAAACGGTCAGATATAATTCATGAGAGCGTTCGAGACAAGGGCTTGGTCTCTCTGTCAGGCCCTGAAGCACTCAGCCATGCTGGTTTGCAGCATGCTGGTGATGCCTACAGGGTGCATGTGCCCAGCACCCTTTCACAGATGGCAGACCTCGCCAGCAATCCTCGCACAACCGGGCAGAACGAGGCATACTGCGTTCAGAACGAGGTGTACTTTCCGCAGCTGATCATCACTTTACAGACAGGCACTGCCGAACAGAAAGCAGTAGCAGCTGAAGCGCTCTTTAATTACACAGCTGAGAGCGACACTGCGCGTCAGCTAGCTACACATGCAGGAGTAGTCATCCACTTGATCGACCTACTCACATCAGGCACAGATCAGGGCAAGATGTATGCAGCGTACACCCTGAGCTCGCTCACTTCAATCGAAGAAGCATTAGAGCAGATGTGCCTGCAGGGTGCCATACCTGCTCTCATCAACATCCTAGCAACCTGCCCCTTGTTGGTGTGTAAAAAGGGTGCCATGCGAGCACTGGGCAGGCTAGCCCGCAATGACAAAGCAGCAGCAGAGATTGTAGCAGCAAATGGCCTCATCCCCATCATCAGCCTTCTCAATCGGTCAGACAGCAGCCTAGTACGCAGATGCCTGATAGCCTTATACTTCATAGGCGCAGATAAAGATTCACTACAGCAGGCGATTGGGGAAGCAGGAGCTTTGCCACGCCTCCTGGCTTTGGCTCAGAGTGACAGCCCAGACGTGCAGGCCGAAGCAGCAGATGTGATCAAGGTGCTGTGCAGGTACGCTTTGTGGAATCCAGGTGTTGCAGTATATCGCTGTCACAAGCATTGGTAGGAAGGCAGAAAGGGACATAGGCAAGCTGCTTCAATGGACAAACAGGCAGCACAGCTTGCCAGAACCTGACTACTAACTCTGCTGTGGTGATTGCAGGAATGTTGCCTGTGGGAGATGCCTAGCAGAATCTGGTGGCACAGAGGTGCTGGTCGGCTTGGTGCATGATGGCCTTACATCACGGACCAAGGTAGTGTTGTTTCGTAAGGCTTAACCATGCTCAGCATTCAGCACGAACAATGCCAGCAAATGTCAGAGTGCCTGCAATGTTTGTTCATGATGGCTGCAGAGGCTGAAGCTTAGGTTGTATTTTTGACAACGCTATGCGTGCAGCTAATGTGCTGCTGTTGTAATTGCTCGTACAGGCTAGTGCCGCGCGGGCCCTGCAGCGTTTGAACGACATTCCAGAGTTGAAGGCACTTCTGGCCAACAGCTCAGCGCGTGAGATCCTCTCTGAGGGATCAACCTTCAGCAGCCTTCTCAACACATGTGCAGCATCACCAGCATACTTCTCAACCACAGCAGTACCTCTCAAAGACTCTACAATAGCAGCCATACCCAGCAGCTGTACAGGCAGCCCTCAACCTGCAGCTACAGCAAGGAAAAGCCCGCCTCCAGCTGCCCTGCTAGGTGCAGGCTCAGGTAGAATAGGTGTTGGGTATGGACAGACAGCAGCGGGACCAACAGTGCATACAGCTCAGGCAATAGCTGATGCAAATGTGCAGCAGGTGCCTTCGGGCAGCACAGGGGACGATGTAGCAGTAGAAGTCGATGATATCAAGCAGCTTGCAGAGCTTCTGGCCAATCAAAGCAACAGCTGGCTCCGGGAAAAAGCAGCGGCGGCAGTGGAGCAGCTGACAGTAGATGACCCGGAAGCTTGCAGGTTGGTCCCCTGTGCTCTTAGGCTTGATGATGCGGATGAGCCAACTCAATCGTTCTATTTTCCCCGCATGGACTGCAGCATAGTATGCTGTACCAAAGCCAAGTGCAGCTGTGGTTTCATTGCTAGCAGTTGTGGAATAAGGGTGGGACAAGTGTCAAGATAAGATCTGCGGGTTATATGCAGGGAACTTGCGGACATGGGTGTGCTGGGCTCACTGCTGGACATGTTGACGGCCAATAATAACAGCATGACCAGGAGGGCAGGTGCACGAGCTCTGGGGAAACTTGGAAATGAGGCAGTGCTGCTCAGACGCATGGCAGAGCCGGGTATGTTGTGGTTCGCATCGCAGCTGTCATGCTGAGAACTTCTCTTCGTGGTGTTTGCAACCAACACCAAATGCGAGCATCAGAAACAGGGTGGCATGTACACACCAAGTAGAGGTAGCGTCCAAAAGCGTCTGAGGTGCAAAATCTGCTTGTGGTGTTGCTCTTGCTTGCTTTGCAGGGTTTATCTTGAAGCTGCTACAAGCAGCTCCTGAGCTCAGTGGTTCAGCATTACATGCGGTAATGAAGCTCTTGCAAGCCCTGGCAAGCAGCGAGAGTACGTTTCCGGCATTCCCCAAGCAGAACTGTGCAGCACACTTGATGCAGGTCATTGAAGGCAGGCAGCCAGGGCTCTCGGGATCATATAACAATGTCATTGACAGCCAAATAATAGCAGCGTTGCCAGCAGCTAGGAGTGCAGAACTTAGAGCAGTCAGCAGTAGTAGGGAGTTGACAGTGGGCATCGTTGATGAGCAGGTTGTTGATGCTGCTGCAGCAGTTAGGGCAGTCGAGGTTCTGCTGGTACTCAGCAGGTCTGACCCTGCAGTGCTGGCAGAAATCAAGCAGTACCCAGGTAGGAGTGTGGACAGCAAATACTACTGCTTATAACAGCATTTGTGACGGTGATATGCTGACAGTGTGGTCAGTAAACCCATGCTGACCCCTATGTCCAAACTGTGTACCTGGCAGGCACATTGCCTGAAACACAGCAGTGGGGCAGTTGAGCGAGTCTGCCAGACCTCAATTATTGCAAGCGCTGCCTTGTGCTCACTGTGTGTCGTGCAGGTGGCCTTCGGCTATTTGTATCCAAACTGCAGCATGCGCCACGGTCTGTGGCACCACCCATTCTGCAGCTACTGGCACTCTTAGCCAACAGTGAAGCTCATCAAGAAGACCTCCTGAAGGGTGGTGTGGTACCTGTACTGCTAGGTCTGTACCGCTGTGATGATTCTAGCATAGCCATGCAGGCAGCAAAGGTCATGGAGCTGCTGTCAGCACCTGCTGCTCAGATTCTGGAACGATCCCTGTCAAAAGCAGAATGGGCGCTGGATCCTGCGGCATGTACTGCATCAGACAAGCAGTCAGCAGTACAAGCACCGTCGCCGCTGTTGGGTGGGAGTAGAAGCCCACAGGGCAGCAATAGTCCTCCAGGGATACAAAGCAGTAGCCATGGCTCTGGAGCACACAGCAATAGCAGCCCCGTGACCATGAGAAGCAGTAGTACACAGGTAGACAGCAGTACAGTTGCACCACCCGTCCCTAACATTAGCAGGCAGCCAACAGGAGAACAAGTAGCATCAGGTGCACAGTTGGGTAGCCCTGGACGCAGCAGTAGTTCAGTAGCAGTGGCAGATGTGTCAGCAAGGTTGGGAAGCAGAGCAGCAGGTTTAGCAAACAGCAGTGGCACTGTAGCTGCCGGCCGCATCAATGCTGGCAGGGCAAGCAGGAGCTTCACTGACAAGCAGAGTGCTGTAAAGCAGCGTGCTCCAAGTGCAGGAGAGCAGTACAGTGAAATCAGCGCAAGCAGCACTAATCCGCAGCGACAACAGCAACAACAGCAGCAGCAACAGCAGTTGTCAAGGCGGCAGCAAGAGCAAGCAGCAGGTAGGTCTCCAAGGCGATCAATAACACCTGAGGCTATTGATGACAGCAGCATACATGCAGCTGCAGCAGCAGCACCAGCAGCAGCTTCCCGTCCAGCAGCTGGTACCAGTGGCATCAGAAGTCCTTTTGCTGAGAACTCAGCAGCTACTACAGCTGGTGCTGGCGCTGGTTCCAGAGGTGTAGCAGGCAGCAAAGAAAAACCACCACCAGCAGCAGCAGCAGAGCACTTGGGCAGACCTAATAGCGGTGCAAGCAAATGCAAAGCTGAAGCTGCTGTGCGAAACAGTGCAGGTGCTGCAGCTGCATCACCGCGTCAGCGCCTTCAGGCCATCAAGCGTCCCACATCACCTAGCTTCGTCAAGGATGCAAGCAGCCCAGTGGCAGCAGAAGAAGCAGTCAGCCAGCAGTTACATCAGCAACAGCAGCAGCAGCCTCAAGCGGTTGTAGCTGCAGCAGAAGTAGGTGCACAAGCTCAGCAGCCAAGTGTGCAAGTAAACGCAGCTGGGCCGTCTGTCAATGCAGGCTACAGCCCACAGCAGCGGCTTTCCCCCAAGCAGCAAGAGCAGCAGCAACAACTACAACAGCAACATGCAGCTTCAGGCAGCCTATGTCAGAATTGCTCAGCTGCTGAGAATGCATCGTCACCATCAGGCATGCCAAATGCAGCGTACAATGCCGCAGATAACGGTAGCATACCAGCTGGCGCTTGCACTGCTACTGCTGAGGCTGCTGCAGGTTCAGCTGCAGCAGCCAGTAGCAGTGCTGCACCCCCAAAGGTGCTGCCAAATGTGGTTGCAGCAGCGACAGCGGCAACAGCTGCTGATGCTGATGATTTGTTGTCTTCAACATATGACAATTTGCATGGGTTGCTGATGAAGAAGAGTGACATAGAGATCTGCCGGTGAGCCATATATGCCCTGTCACTAGCAACCTCTCACTATCCATGCTGCTGACATTTGAGAGGACCAAACGGGCTTGTCAAAGTATACCTGTTCAACATTCTTGGGTGTTGTATAAGCAATGACAAGGTCATTACGGTGGATACTTTGGAAGCGGTGCAGTGGACGAGACGCCTGTCTGCTGCATCTGACATGTTTGATCAGGACTGTTGAAGGCCGTAAGTGTCGCCTTGGAGAAGGTGGCTTTGGCGTTGTGTACAAGGCAGTCATGAACGGTGTTGATGAAGTGGCAGTCAAGCTGGTCAAGGTAAGTCACATGTTGAGATGGTGTCCATTGGTTAAACAATAAGGGATCTGCCCAAGTGACAGGAGTCAACAAGCAGGAAGGGCAGCTGACAACACTACACGACAGGTTGAAAACCTCTATCTCACAATGAAACATCAGATCAACCAGCAAATGTGAGCGGAGGAGATAGAGATGCAGAATGTTGCAATGAACTCACAGTCTGAGCAGACATGCTGATGCTGACGGCATACGTGTATGTTTGTGACTGTGTTAGGCTGATAGTCCCAGCCGCAAGGAGCTCGAGCTGTTTCTCAAGGAGGTCCAGACATTGGCCAAGCTGCATCACCGCAACATAGTGCAGTTCTATGGTGCATGCCTGGAGACTGGCAGTATGTTCTTTGTCACAGAGTTAATGAAGGTAGGTACAAGCTGGCAATGTTCAGATACTTGTTTCAGCTCCCTGCATATGTAGTTGAACAAATACACTCACGTATTGATTGCAGGACAAGGTTTCAGGAGGGGTATCAACCAGACTGCACAACAGCGCAGTCAAGGGGCAGGGTGCATGTTTGTGCCGGCGCACTGTTGCATCTGGATCCAGCATGTCTTAAAGACAAAGCAAATTTTGTTTGTTTTCCCCACAGGGTGGTGATTTGTACACTGCTCTGCGGCATCATTCTGAGACAATGAAGTGGGAGCGCTTGGGCCGCAAGGTAGCCCTGGATGTGGCACTGGGCCTCAACTACCTGCATGCACAGGTTAGTATTAGGACCGTTAGCTCCTCCTGGATGTGTATTGCTCTTGCTCAGCAGGTGCCTTAACACGTGAACGTATGCGCATTCAGTGACTACAAGTGTGTCATGATTGCATGCACAACCCTGGAACTTCCTTACTTCAAATATGGGCTCTGGCTGCTGATGACCTCGCCATGTACATGCATTTTCTGTACCTCCTAACTGCTGAGTTGTGCCTGCATTCATCTACAGCGGCCACCCATGATGCACCGGGACTTGAAGAGTCCCAATGTGCTGCTCAGTGAGGAGGGAGTGGCTAAGATTGCTGATGTGGGTATGGTGCGCAGTCAGGTCAAAGACCTGGTCACTGCACAGCCAGTCATGACACCACTGTGGGCGGCACCAGAGGTGAGAACAGGAGTACAGGTTTACAGCTAATGATCTGGTGTAATGCTGATCTTACGTCACATCGGAGGCAGTACTGATAGTGCAGTTGAGAAGCGTTGCTTGCACCCAAAGCAATACAAAGCACTGTAAGGCACAGACATTATTCTAATGAACCTATGCACATCATAATGTACATCAGGGGGACGTGGCTTATCCTGCATGTTATGATCAACCGTCAGCATGTGTTTGTCATATTCTTGCTGATGAACTGCATTGGGTATTGTGCATGCAGGTAGTCCGTCATGAGCGTGCTTCTATCAAAGCAGACATCTGGAGCTACGGCATCTTGATCTGGGAACTAGTCAGCGGTGAAGACATCACCGAATACCAGCCTTTGTCCATCAGCAGGCAAGTTGGCCCCAGCCCAAACGCCAAGGCCATAGCTTTGCCAGCCAAGTGCCCAGCTGTTGCCCGGAAGCTGTTCACAGCGTGCACTCATATGGATGCTGAGCGCAGACCTGGAGCTCAAACACTGGTGGAGTGGCTCAGGGCAGATATGGCACAGAACAGATTTTAACGAGCAAGATCAAGGAGCATAATGCGCAGTATGTGTGCCACTGGCCGCTCCGTAGTGCTATTAGTGCTTTCCCATGAGAGGGATGACAACTTGTATCAGGCAGTTTGGCCGGTTTTGGTGCAGCTGGGGCTTCACGCACTGTCCTTTGTTGCACATGTACTTACAGGTCTTGCTTGTGCATCGCTTTCATGAACTTCAGTAGCTCGGCTTCAGTTCCAAGCTACTATTGCTTTGGAAGTTGTACCGTGGTGGAAGTATAGAACTACTTTCCAGCCTCAACTACTGTGGGTGTACTGTGCCAGTGTTACAGGACTCCTCTCGGAGTTGGTATGTTTCTCCTGAGTCTGCTGGACTCTGCGGGTTATTGTTGGCAACGCTGTACTTGTATGTTTGCAGTTGCATGATGTGTTTTCTGTGTCTGAAGGAATGCAGCAAAACTCACAGATTTGACATTGCAATCAGAGCCGTAGTCTGGGGCCCATTTGCCAGCAGTGCATGGGATATGTGAAAGATCTGAGCTGAGCAATAGCTTGGAATTCATATATGGGGCCATGTATGAGCCATATACACTGATAGTATGCGTATGCTACCTGCATAGCTGAGATAAAGCATGACTAGCAGATCCAAATCCTGAGCCCATTCACGTGTCTGTGATGCATGTTATGGTTGTTTGGTGCTTAATGACACAGAGATCTGACAGCGTAAGATGCCACAATGCACATGCGGCAGCTGGAGATTGCACATGTGGAACGGATTTGTTGTGTTGTGTTATTTGACAGGGTTGCAGGCTGTGTTGTCCTTGCAACTCAGCAGCACTACTTTGTGATAATAGCATGCATAGTGGCATTGAGCATGCATGCCATATGCAGCACCTACTGCTGCTGCTTCTGTGCTTGTGGTAGTTCCTGACTGCCCAGTTATACGTGCCCAGCATATGGGGTACCAGACAACAGGGCAGCTAACTGCATCGGGACTTGCTGCACTGCTGATGATAAGGACAGGCTGTTTTGTACTGTTATGCATGTACAGGCCTTAACTGGACAGATATAGATGTATGTATCCAATTGCAACACGGTGTGAAAGGATATTTGGCTCGTGCAGCAAAGTGAATACAATGCTGGCTGATAATGATAGGCAATACAATGTGGTTTACCCCTGTCAAGTGTGCAGATGAAGGACCTTTATGGTCTGCGCCTGCTGCATCATCTGCATTATTGTATGTCAAAACAACTGTTTCCAGCCATACGTACGTCCGGGTGCATTTCAAAGCTAGTGTGGTGCCACAGCTGAAGCTCTTCTGTTTCCCGCGCATGTCCCCAGCATCCTTATATCCATCACATTTGCGCACTCGATGCACTTCAATGCATACATTATACCAATTGCATTGTTGATCCTCCCCTGTTGACACCATCATCGGCAGCAAACAGTGCAATGACCCGCTAAGCGGCGGTTGCGGGAGCCTGCAGCTGCGGCTTTGGAAAGAAATGCATCCCCAAGTTGGCTCCCACAGACTTCGCAACACCCCATATCAGATATGTAACAAGTTAGATAAGGTGTAACGAATCCCCATGTTCTGCCAGCACTGCTAGGCACTGCTGCAAACCCAACACCGCGCGTGGTGGTCATAACAAAACAGGCACGACGCTTGATGACAGATGCAACACATTATTTGCCTAGAAAATTATGCAAAACGTCTCTGGCGCGTTTTGAGTCCGGTTGAGGGCGTTCGTTCTCCATTCTCTAAGAGCAGCGAGTGACCATGAACAGCACAGCCCTTCACCGTTATGCGCCCCAGCACTTACAAGGCAAAATCGCGAGCTCAGAATTATTTGGTTTACACAAATGCGTTCGTGGTCGCCCTGTGCGATCGTGCCAGCTGCAACAGTCACAGCCAACTGAACAAGTGGTTGCTGAAGGCCAAGCATACTCAAGCGTGCAGAGGAGGCAGGTGCTACATACGGCGTTGTTTACACTCTTGTCACCGCTTTATGTAGTCCAGCAACCGCGCGTTGCCTGTGCTGAAGGACGTACACTTGCATCACAGGTAAGAGGACCAGCAGGCAGCAGCTATCCCAGCATGTTTCCTGCATACCTAGATTGGCTATCAACCAACGGCTATCACGCTTGCGATGTACCTTGTCTGCATACTGATCTGCTGCTCTGTTACGGCAGCACCATCTAGCACATGCTGTACTGTCAAGGAACTTTCCTTGTCATAATCTGGCAACCCATTGCGCAATGGCATGCCAGGCTCTATGGCGCATGCGACCATTGTATATATATACCGCTTGTGAACAACAATTGCTTTGACAATCAACCACTTGACACTGCCCTTGGCATCTTTTCCATCCTCCTTCTAGTAGTATGTGTTGCCGGTTTTGCCAAGAAACAGCCACACCTTCCATTATCTCCACGCCCTGGATGACTTATGGCATCAGCTCCACAAGTTTGTACATATTTAACCGCGATGAAGTTATGCACATGCAGATTCTGCATGTAGGTCCCAGTCAGCAGTACCACACTATCTCAGCCGCAGTACAAGCAGCAAATCCAGGAGATGTAGTTCTGATTGAGACCGGCAGGCAGGTACTGCTCAGCACACGAGACATCTTGGGGACATGCTTGATAGTATCACAAACCACAGAGGCATTTCCCAGCAAAGACTACATCACTACATTTCTTCTTTTATGATTATTTGAAACCGACTAAGCCGCTTAGTGGGCCACAGCATGACATCAGTGTTGCACAAGTAGCAGGGCGTGTCAGTAAGACCTATCTGTGCTATGATGTCTCTTGGATCATAACTGTGTAGAAATGTATGTATATGTCTGTATTTTGCAGGTACAATGAGAGTCTGGTACTTACAAAGAGCTTAAAACTGGCACCTGCAGACAAGGTTGGTGGCAGCAGACGAGCAGCAGTAGGCACGTCCTGTCTACCTAGTTGCAATGCAGGACCAAGACCGCAATCATAACTATGCTAGCTATGGTTGACCAGCTTGTGCTGCATTGTCACACCTCCTAAGTATTGCACGACAGCGTGATCGGCCAAAGCAGTAGTACTGTTCATCAAAGATGTGCGCATGGTCATTGGTAGTGCTTATGATATGTCCCAGTTTTTGGGTGCTTAGATTCAGATTCCACTCACATGCTTTGCTGCAACAGCTACAGCTAGTACTATCTGCACCACACAATGTATCGGTACGTTACAAGTGTAGTAGTCATGCAGATAGTCTCAAGCAATGTACAGCTTGCAAATCTTCTGCTTATAGGATGCTGTTGTGGAGGTCTTCCTGGACACCCAGCAACCCTACCAGCACTGCTTAGAGATCCCAGCTGGTCTTGATTTCAATGATGATCAAGCGCCTGCGACCGTTGAGGTGGAGGGACTGCGCTTCAGACATTACTCCAAGTCAGTGGCGAATAACTACTGCGTCTTTGTGCAGGTGGGTGATGGTCAGGTTGCAGCACAGAGAGGCCTGTGAGGTCATGGCTTGTTTGAGGGTGGATGCACACTACCAAGGTTCAGAACCTGTTTTGGTTGACAAGCCTCATCAGCAGCACTGGATGTATGAGATACGGTTTGCTTTGATCGGCTGTGTAATATTCATCTTGGTGTTACTTCACCCAATGCAAGCACACAAGGAACA
>LWCB01013186.1:0-10151 GCA_001630525.1 Coelastrella sp. M60 | reverse complement strand
AGAAGACCATCTCTTCTTCAACACTGCTGCTGAGGGCTTGCCAGCACAGCAAGCCACAGAGGTCTGATCACGCAGGTGCCGTAGAACAATGCTGACGTCGAGGTGCAGTGATGCGAAGTTCATGGTTGCTGGGAGAAGCAACACAAGTCTTCTGTATGCAGCCAGAGTGTGCAGGGCTGAGAAACAGAGGATGTGTGTTACTCACCCTGCCTCCTCCTGCACCACCCCCACCGAAACCACCGTCCTGTGCTTGACTGCAGATACAAATACGTTGCGTGAGCACAGACACTGCTGCAAGAGTGATCAGCATGATGCAGCAGGGGCTGTAACTGACCTGGGCATGAAACCACCACCAGCAAACTGGTTGCCACCATCCCCACCAAAGCCTTGTCCACCGAACATCATGAATGCAATAAGCTACTGGGTCTGAATAGCGTTGGTTAATCTGCTGGGCAACCTGAGAGGCATCCAAGCCGGCAAAGGCGCGCGAAGGGCAGTTTGAAAGAGAGTGGGCCTTCTGGTTTACTCAAAGCAGGGTTATGTGATCGAACATGCTACAATTTCAGCGTACTATGTGACATGAGGATGATGCAGACGGCAGATGAACGAAGGCACAACATGCAAAGCACGGCATGGCTTGAGCTATCTCCACTGCACGAATCCTATCAGCCCAAGCTCTCACCAGTACACAGTACTACCAATGATAGAGTGAAAGAGGTATCCAGAGCAGATTTGCGATTGATATATACCGATGCACGAAGAGAGCAGCGTCTTGGCTGTTCTGTAGTGCGATGATTGGCAACGATCAATGAATACAATTGATATGCACGATGTCAGAAGCCCGGCAAGGTAAGCTTGCCTCTGAGCTCCCACTCAAAACAGAACCCACCCCGGCCCTTCCTCTTCTCAGCAGGTGGACAAGCTCCTGTACAGTTGCTTGGCACATTGGGTGTCCATTGAATTTCATATACAGAGAAAGTACAACGCGGGGAGACTTGGCAACAGGCGGCACAGTCCTTGTTCAGGTGCGATTGATAGCTCGTCGTGCACATCATGGCACATTGGAGTAGTCTGCTCGATGGCGATAACTGCAGTCTAGGTTATGGTCAAAAGCAAGGCGTACTCTCAGCCCTCTCCCTTCAGCGCTGGGAAGCGCCTATTCCAGGACAGGCGTTACATGGCTCACGTTGCAGTCTGGGAGGCTTGATGCTGTCTTCAATTCATCAGATATTGCATGTTGATGCCGTAGCAGTAGAGCAGCTCACGCAGGGGAATGCACAAAAGTGCCATCCCAACCGTGTAGGACAGGCGTTGGTTGCTTGTCAGTCGAGCGTTTCGCTGCTGCAATCCAGCTCACGAGCTCATGAACGGTCGCCTTCGGCATGTAACCGCGCCTGTGAACCTTAAAGGCAGCTCCATAATCCCTGCAGCGTTCGATGCCACAACAACTGCTCTTACAGCAGTAGTGCCACCCCATACCATTTGACAATTGACCGACACCTACTTGTGCTCCTTCATTGCAGACCTCGCCCAGAGCCCTTGACTGGGTAACCATGGCCACAATGTTTGCCCAGACGCAGCAGAGTAGGGTTGCCAGCTGCAGCAGGGTGTCAAGGCCCAGCAGGTATGTATTGGGTGCTCATTGCACTTAACTGGTCTTTGCTGCTGCACAGTCCGCATAGCAACGTATTACAGTATGAACGCGTGGTGTTGCAGGATGCGCGATCTGTCTTCTATGTGTAGTGCTATATACCTGGACTGATCATAACATGTGCTGTGGCGCACGTCCATCCTGCAGGGTTGCCCTGCGCGTTAAGGCAGTTGCCACCACAGCCAAGAAGGACACCAGCAGCAGCACCACTACCAGCAGCAAGGCAGCCATCACACCAGAGCATGCCAAGGACCTGTACTATGACATGGTGCTTGGTCGTGACTTTGAGGAGATGTGCGCACAGATGTACTACAGAGGAAAGATGTTTGGCTTCGTGCACTTGTACTCAGGGCAGGAGGCAGTATCAACAGGTGACTTTGCACATGATCATTTGCTGTCTCTGCTTTTGCTGCATATTCTCCATGCGCTGGGGCTCTGGTGCTGTACAGGCGGTGCAATTGCTGGGCAACCTTAGCTGCATGCTTGGTGCAAGCTTAGCAGTCCATTGTCAAGACATATAGGATAACACTTGAAACATAAAGGATAGCACTTTGGAACTGTCATGCGTTATAGTGTCAGGCGCATGTGTTGGTGTAACACTATGATGTGTGCTACAGGTGTCATCAAGGCCTGCCTGCGACCAGATGACTACGTCTGCTCTACATACCGTGACCACGTACATGCGCTGTCCAAGGGAGTGCCTGCTCGCGAGGTCAGCAGCTGAGCGCAGCAGCATAGATGTTGCACGCCGCAGTGGCTGCTTGTAACAGCATGTTGCTCAGCATCCCTCTATCAGGTCCAGGCAGCTGTCATGCTATCCCACCGTTTATTATTCTGTGTTTGCTTAGTGGTTGATCACGCCTGGATGCTCAACATTACCAGCAGCTGCAGTGCCTGCTGACAGAGCTTATGTGTTACATGATGTTATTCAGGTGATGGCAGAGCTGTTCGGCAAGAAGACAGGATGCTGCCGTGGTCAGGGAGGCTCCATGCACATGTTCAGCGCCAAGCATGGCCTTCTGGGCGGTTACGCCTTCATTGGAGAGGGTATCCCAATTGGTGTAGGCGCAGCTTTCCAGTCTGCTTACAGGTTGGTTGCTCCAAAACCTACCGTTCTGCAGCAGCATTGTCAGCAGCTGATGTCGCTGTGGTTCAATCACCTTGCAGCGCATCATCTCTATGCTTGCAGCAGACTGTCAGAGCAGCAGCATGAGCAAGACTGAGCAGCCTGGATATCAGACTTGCTCTGCATAATGATACTGGTAGCTGCCTTGTCTGCTTTGCAACATTCTGCCGAGTACCTGGCATGCTCCTGCCCCACAGGCGCCGTGTACTTGGTGATGACAACTGCGACTCTGTCACCGCCTCATTCTTTGGTGATGGCACTTGCAATGTTGGTCAGTTCTACGAGTCCCTCAACATGGCTGCCCTGTACAAGCTGCCACACATCTTTGTGGTAGAGAACAACCTGTAAGTGCTACGGCTGATCAGCAGAGCTATACCATTCTCGCTGCAGTGCAGGGCCGGCATGCTGCGGCCTTACTAGAGCAACCAGTGGTGACTGCTGCATGGTGGTGGTATTGCATGCAAGAAGTCTCTACTGCATGACATTGTAGTGCCACATGCAGCTGTGCCTGCAGTTAACCATGCCGTGCACTATGCAGCAGGGTGAGTAGCACCACTCCTAACTAGCACTTTGTCACTTGCATGCTTCTGCAGGTGGGCCATTGGTATGTCACACTTGCGTTCCACCAGCCACACCCTTGGTGATGCTGACTTCCCATACATCTACAAGAAGGGACCAGCATTTGGAATGCCCGGTGTGCGTGTAGATGGCATGGACCTGCTCAAGGTAGGCCTTTTGCTGAATCTGCACACCTTTTGAGTGTGCTATCACAGCTCCTGTTGCAGCATCTGCATTGTGCATCTTGCCATAGCTGCTGACAGCTGTAGGACTGACTGTCAGGGAGCTGAGACCAGTTTACTTCGGGAGTTGGCCCAGAAATGACCCAGTCAGGACCAGTCTTGTGTGGCAAACTGCAACTGGGTGCACGTTCTACTGCTGCAGCAGATTAAGGTATGCATTGTTGGTAGACATTGTTGCTGACTTCTGATGTCCTGCAGGTTCGTGAGGTTGCCATGGAGGCTGTTGAGCGTGCTCGTCGTGGTGATGGCCCCACCCTGATTGAGTGTGAGACATACAGGTTCAGGGGCCACTCTCTGGCTGACCCTGATGAATTGCGCAGCAAGGAGGAGAAGGCACACTACGCGGTACGTGAACAACGCTGTATACCCAATGTATTGAGTGCTGCTATCACACTGCAATGCACACAAGCTGGGCGCAAGGATGTTTAGGGTAGTTGAGTCTCTTGTGTCGGAAGTGCATGGGTTGTGTATCATGTACTGTTGCTAGCGCAGGGGTTGTGTAACAATATACACCAACCTTTGCACAATCAACTGCTGTGATACACAACATATGTATGTTCATAAACAGAATCTTGAGTGGCAGGGTATTACAAGCTGGGCCCCAGTAGAACTGATTGCTGACACTCTTGCTGTCTCTGCAGGCTCGTGACCCCATCCCTCAGTTCAAGGAGTACATGTTGAAGAATGGCTTGGCTAGTGAGGATGACATTAAGGCCATTCATGATAGGTGGGGCAGGCAATGATAGCACTGGTTTGACTGTAAGCTGAATGATCTCAAGCAGCTGCAGATGCCTCCATGTGCCCTGTGTTGTTGCATGTTCCTGTCATGGGGCTTCTGCTCTGCTGTGTGCGGGCATGCCCAAGATTTCGTTCTTCAACTCAGCATACGACATTGCTTTCATCGCAGGGTAACTGCTGAGGTTGAAGATGCAGTGCAGTTTGCTGACGAGTCACCAAAGCCAGAGAAGGGTCAGCTGCTTGAGAATGTGTTTGCCGACCCACGCGGATTTGGTATTTCAGAGGATGGTCGCTACAGATATGAGCTGCCAGGGTTCACATCAGGCACAGCCCAGGTGTCATAATTCAGCCAAGGCGATAGTGTAAACAGCAGATGCAGTAGCAGGGGCTGTTTCAATTGCGCTACAAGGTGGCTCCCAAGGTGATGCTAGTGACTATGGGTTCTGGATATGTGGGTGGTGGGAAACGTGGGTTCAGTCGTTGACGTGGCAAACTTTTTGTTGATGGTGTTGCCACAGCGGTCGCAATTCTTGTTCTGCAGCATGCAACACAGTGCTCTAGCTTGTTGGGCATCGGCAAGAACTGTGAGTGCCGTGCTGATGATGGTGGGATAGATGCTTCTACACAGGTTGTATTCTTCTGTTTTTGAGGCATTGGGGCGCATGGCTGATGCCGCAGTGTAGCGTTCACAGCACGCCGTATGCTGAGCAAGTTGTAAATGGGAGATAGCATATATTTGCAACGAATAAATTATGTCACATGAAGCTTAATTATATATATGAAGCTTTGTGCTCCCCGCACGTCCCCTGCACAGAACAGATGACCCTGTTGGGGAGCACATTCCATGTGGCAGTGCCACAAGGCTTGGCTGTGAAAATGAACGGCAACTATGACCTGGAGGCCAGGTCAATGTGAACCGTCGGTTAATTGTGCCTTCTCAATGTCTGCAGCTGCCAATCAAGCGGCTGAAAGACAACATAGTGCCTGCAACCTGCGCTCGTCGCTGGTCAGTACGCGTGGTGAGCGACAGTTTGGACTAGCTACACCCTGTGGCAACGCAGCTTTGCTTGCAGTCAAAACACGGTGCGTTGTAAGCTCGACGAGGCCTTCCAGGTTTGAGGTAGCACTGACAACCAGCAACCTGAATTTTGAATGCCGAGTGACATGACCCACGCAGCGGAAAGCTGGCATGCTGGCGACCCAGTATAATAGCTTGTCAAATGATAAGATTTAGACGCTTTAGTTATGAAGGGCTTGGGGCAAGGGCGACAAACCCACCTGTGTGCTTTACCGCGATGCTTGCTAGACCTGCCAGGGCTTTGTTTTCTGCATTGTTGTTAGGATCTTTCACCATTTGAGTATCAGTAAGCAGACATGAAGGTCAAGATCGTGCAGCATGTCTGGCACAGCAAGGAGCCAGTGTTTTCACTTGACTTTCACCCTGCTGGTTATCTAGTCACAGGAGGCAGTGACAGGACTATAAACGTATGTAACCTCCTAGGACACTAGCACTGGCTGGCCATATGCTTCCAACGGTACTTGAGCGGTTGTAGGATTGTGCCTTCCCAACAACTGCAGCCACAGCTTCAGCAAGTTCACCATGGTGCAGATGCAAAACCATACGTGTCTCGGAGACGCAACGCATGAGCATGATAATGGGCATACATCCTGCGTGCTTGCAGATCTGGGACGTTGGCACTGCAGAAGATGGGTCCCCCATGGTGTCACATATCACTGACCTTCAAGGACACACCAAAGCAGTAAACTGCGTGCGATTCTCACACTCAGGTGACAGTAACATGGCGTTGCATCAAAGTTCAAGTGGTACAGCCCTGATTTTCAAGTGACAACATGCTAGCTACCCGTCAACCTGTCTGCAGCGGGCATGCATTGAGCACAGCATAATCACGCGACTGGCAACAGGGCTTCTTCGCATGCAGCAACCATAGCTCTTCATTCTTCAGATTGATCATTGGCAAGCTGTGTAGCAGGGTGCCGACAACGCGCATTTGTCAGTAAACACAGCATCAGGTCGAATAATGAGCCTGTGTTCATGATCAGCACTTGCTGTTGGCATAAGACACCACATGGCAAGCACTGCTGTACCTTCTGTCCTGCAGGACATTGCCTGGCCTCCTCTGGTGATCATGGAGAGATCATCATTTGGCGTCCTGCAGCTCCAGGAGCACAGCCAGCATTTGGATCAGCAGCAGCAGCAGCTACCCCTATTGTGACAGCAGTGGGTGCAGCAACAGCAGCTGGGCCCCAGACTCCTGGTGCAGGTGGTGGAGCATCATCACCTGCAGCAACCACACCAACACCAGCAGCAGGCACAGGAGCGGCTAATGGTGACAGTCCAGATGCTCTGAGGACAACACCAACCCCAGTAGGCAAGTGTTGTATGTCACTACAGCAACAACTACTTGCATGACTTGTTCAATCCACAAAAGCTGCATCAGCTGTTCAAAAGGGAGCTGTATCATTCTCACAACCGCCAACTCTCCCATGCCTGTTAATAACATGTGCCATCATGCTGCTGTGTCAGTCGCTGCCATCGTGGTCATCTATGAGTACGTGCAAGCAGATCAGAACTGTCATGTCCACCCACCAACAGCGTATCCATCTTGCAGCATGTTGCAGTGTACTCAACATGTTGCTGCTCTTGCTTTCTACATGACTGTCTGTAGATGGAGCCATTGATGGTTCTGGGTCGCCACCATCTGCTACTGCTCCCTGTACCCCCAGCTACTGCTGTTGGAAGCAGTCCAGCACCCTGCGTGGTCATCATGATGATGTGATGGATCTGGCCTGGTCTCATGATGATGCAGTGATCATGAGTGGCAGTGTGGACAATGAGGTCATGATGTTTGATGTGGACAACAGGAAGAGCGTGGTGAGTCACTGGGCCACATGACACCCAGCAACCTGACCTGCTTGTGCTGTTGAGAACCAAGCTTCCACAGGTGGTTGTCATCTGTGGTGCCTGCTACAACAGATGAGACTTTGTTTCAATGTCCACAGTAGTCATTGCCAAAGAAAAGTTTTGCGCTGAAAGACCATATACGATCAGCTTTGTCACTTCTGCTGTTGACTCAGTGTGCTGCAATGCTGCTGTTGTTACTGTTCCCCACTGTCCTTCAGGCGCGCTTCACCAATCATCGTCACTTTGTCCAGGGAGTTGCCTGGGATCCCCTTGGCAGTTACATGGTCAGCTACAGTCAAGACAGAACAGTCAGAATACACACACTCAAGCAACCACCATCAGGTAATAGCAGTAGATTGAGCAACTTTACTCACAGCGCTGCTAAAAAGAAAGCAGGTCCCTACGATTTCTGTGCCATGGCCTGTAACACTGTCACAGATACATGGTGTGTCCATAGACATGTATGAGGTACAGTCAGGTGCTTGTAGCGACTTTATGACCACACAGGTTGAGTACGCAGGAACAGCTGAAGGCGAGTAGGCCATCTCATGGCAATGCACATGTCACCTTGAGCAGTACTTATATGTGATGGCGGTTTTGCACCAACTATGGTATTCATCTTCTGCAGGTGGTAGGGCACCCACAGCCACAAAGACCAGTGCTCAACTAGCCAAAGATATCATTCATACCCACACTCTTTCAAAGAGGACGCTCCCACTACCAGCAACACCACCACAGCAAACACAACCAGCGACAGCAGCAGCAGCAACTGTCGCTGCTGATGCTGGCTTGCAGTCAGATCAACAGCAGCAGCAGCAGAAAGCTGCTCCAGTATACATGTTTCAAGATGAGACTCTGGATGTGTTCTTCAGACGCCTGGCCTGGTCCCCTGATGGTGCAGTGTTGGCCATACCAGCTGGACTGATCAAGAGTGGCAGCAGCAGGAAGACCAGGAATGCTACATATCTCTATGCACGAGGACAATGGTGAGAGGTGCAAGGATATCGCAGAAAACACAGACAGTAGTGTTTCGTGACCTGAAGAAGTTGGGTGCTTGTCAAACGTCAAGATTGGGTGCAGGAACAAGTGTGAATCAGTGACTGATTTTACTGAATCGAAGGTTGAATTGTTGTTGTGTGAGAACGTGTGTGGGGTACAGCGCTGAGGGAAGTTGATGTTCTGGAATCAACGCAGCAGCAGCAGCAACAGCACCTCTCTATTGAATGCACCTACCTGCGGTGTAGCAGTGATGGCTCATCAAACCTGATCTGCTGCTGTTGCTTCTGTTGCTGCGCTCAGGGCTTCTCCACTGGCATGTCTGCCCTGCCCTGCTAAGGCCTCTATAGCAATCAAGTTCTGCCCTGTGCTGTTCAAGATTCGGGGCGGCAGCAGCGGCAGCCATCAAAGCAAGGATACTGGTGATGGTGCTATTGCTCCAAGCGTGTCAGCAGCTGTGAATGCAGCCGCCACTGCTGGTGTTAGGAATGTTCTTGGACTGCCTTATCGCCTGGTGATGGCGGTTGCAACACTGGACAGCGTGCTGTTGTATGACATGCAGGTAAGAAAACACCAACAATGCACCAATAGTAGGGTGGGTTTGATGCAGTGTAGCATGGCAACACGCAAATGGCTTGATCTGCTTATCTGCTATAGATGATCATGCTGCCAGGACCTACCTATTGAGGGATGGTATCTCTGCAACAGTCTTGCAATCGTGGAATCATTTGCAACTACAAGGCATCACATGTAAGGCGCAACATTGGGACCACAGCATCCAAACCAAAGACTGAGCTCTGACATCTGATTTGCTGTATTGTGATTGGCGGCTGCTGCTGCTGCCGGCAGACCCTAGAGTCGATCCTCCTTGTTGGTCCCCTGCATTACTCCCAGATCACAGATCTTGCCTGGTCTCGTGATGGCACCTGTCTGGCAGTGTCATCTCGTGATGGGTACTGCAGCATCATCACTTTCAAACACGGAGAGTTGGGCGAACCAGTACCAAGCAGTGAGCTACCAGCAGCATTGGCAGCAGCACTGCAACGGGTTGCAGCACAAGCAGCAGCATCAAAATGTGGAACTAATAGCAAGGCAGCAGCGACAGGGGCTGTGACACCTGTTGTTCAGAGGCCTGTTTCAGCAGGTGCTGCTGCTGCTGCTGCTGCTGGTCAAGAATCATCAGTTGGTTGTGCTGCTGTCACTGGTTCTTGTCAACAGTCTGGAACAGGTGCCCAGCAGCAGCAGCAGCAGCAGCAGCAACAGAAATCGGCTGTGAAGCGGATACAGCCCCAGCAGGTTGTAGCTGGTAGCAGCCCGGGAGCAGCAGCAGCAGCAGCAAATGGTGCTTCAGGTCAGCCGCGGAGGATTGCACCTTTGCCTGTATCAGAGGGAGCGGACCTAGCTGGTCAAGCAAAGGATGCTGCTGCTGCTGCTGCTGCTGCTGCTGCACCCCGACGCAGAGTGACTCCCACACCAGTTGCTCCTCCCACTGCAGGGTGTCATGCTGCTGGTGCAGTCATAGACCTTGATGCTGAGGAGCAACCAGCAGCAGCAGTTGGTGCTGCAGTTGAAAGCGGTGTGGCTGATACCAAGACAGTAGCAGCAGGAGCAGCAGCGCCTAGGAGGGTCACTCCTCAACCAGTTGCGCCACCAGCTAGTGAACCGAAGCAGCAGCAACAACAGCAGCAGCAGCGCCAGCCGCCGGGCGTGTCATCTACAGCACCAGGTCGTGTTGGTCTTGCTGCTATCCAAGCAGCTATGACTGCTGCCGCTGCCAGGAAGAGAGCAGCAGAGAAGCAGGTTGCCAGTGAGACAGGTGATGCTGTTGACAAGGCTGTGGAGACATTCAAGAGGGTTAGGAGAGAAGATGCTGCTTGATGCTGCTGCTGCTGGTGGTAATTGAGGTAGAATGGATCT
>LWCB01013177.1:0-11507 GCA_001630525.1 Coelastrella sp. M60 | reverse complement strand
TGAAACAATTTGCTCTTGGGAGTTTGCTCAAAGGCTGCAGCTCAGCAGTATTCAACATACACCACTGTTGAGTCAGGTGTGGAGGAGTGGAGGCAACTGTGTCTTATCCTGCTGTGTGCTGTGTCGGGTGTTGATCTGCAGCTGGTTCTGTTGGCCTCAGTTCACCCCATGTGCGCACCAATTCAGCAAGTGAACCACCACGCAGTATTGTGCTGCTGGGCAAACGTGGAGACAGGGACGTTGGAGAGGAGACCCCAGCATCTCATCGCAGCGTACGCCAACGCATTGATGGTGAAGCAGGAAGCCTGCCCTTTAACCTTCCTCTGCCGCTGTTCACTGCTGGTGGCAGCAGCGCGGCAGCTGCAGGGGATGTTGCCGACATGGGCGATAACCTGGCTGCTGATGATTCAGCACCAGACTCACAGTGCAGGCAACAGCAGCAGAAGGCTGATGGGGAAACAGATGAGGTTCGTCATGGGACCAGAGGTCGCACAAAACGGAAGCAGCATCTGGCACCACCAGTCAAGAATCGCAGGAAGCCTGTCAAAAGCAGCATTGTGAAGGACGGCTGGGGACATGGCTTTGTTGGTGGCAGAACCTATCCAAGGGTAAGGATGCTGTTTACAGCTGTAGAATGTGTCCTGTAGCATCAATACTGCCCTACACCTGTCTTATCCATACCGTTCACTGCTGCAGCTGCCGTTGTCTAGCATTCTTGAACATCTGAGCATTTGGGGGTGCATCCGCTGGCTATTCCGCTGATGGTGTCTTCTTTCACTGCGTTGATTTGCAGGAGCAAGCGCTCCCACCCATGCATCTACCGCGTGCTGAAGCCATGTTGCGCAACATGATGAGCGGGAAGGTGCGGCGCTGGGTGATGTACGAGTGGCATTACAGCGCTATAGACAGACCCTTCTTCATGAGGAACGCCATGCAGGTAGGTTTTGAATATTTCAGCATACCTCTGAGGCGAAAAGCAGCGGCAGATGTTGTCCCGGAAGGGCCTCTGGCGCCAAGTGCTGAGCTGACTACCTGACGCACTTCTGGAGCATTTGCCGAGGAGAGTCTTGGATTTGTACAGCATGCTCACTGTATGAGATGAATTTAAAGCAGATTACTGCTTCACTGCACCATCAGGCCAACAAGACAATATATGTGGCTTCGGTGGTTTTGTGGTTCACCTGTTTTCCTGTTATGTCTGTCCAGGAACTCTTGGATGCCAGTGGCCTGGGTCACGTCACTCACCTTAGTCGTCCAGAGTGGAGTGTCTTACGCAGCGCCTTTGGCAAACCACGCCGCTTGAGCCTGGCATTTCTCAAGGAGGAAAGAACAAGGCTGGAGCTGCACAGGTATGTGATGCATTTAAGAAGTTCATTCCACAGACCCATGGCTTCTGCCACGAACAGGGCTGTATTGACAACGTTGCTCTTCATCAAGCAGCAACAGCATGCTGATAGCTCCCTGGATCTGCTTGATTGACACAATGGAGACCACTGGTTATGCCCTGTTGGCTTTGCATCAAGCACATCACTATACAGCTGTATCAAGCTCAGGGCCAAACCGACTGCAGGGGATCCTTGCAACTTCTCTGCTGTGCTGTGCTGTACTGGTGTGGCCAAGTCTGCAGCTTCTGCCCCATTACTCGACCAGCCGTCACATCTCATATACACCCGTTTCTCCTCATCCTCTGCTACACAATAGACTACACAACGATCCACACAACGATGCACACCCCTGCTTGTTGTCATCAGCAACTGCCCTACTGCTGTTGGTGCTTGCTGTGTCCTGCACTGTAGGGAGCGAGTTCGTGGTGCATATGAAGCTCTTGGCCCTGGTGGTGATGTTCCTGTTGACATGCCTCGGCAGTTGAGGGTGGCACAGCCTGTTGTTGCTCGACACCCTCAAACTCGCAGCTTGCATGACGGGATTGTCCTCACACTAAAACCTAACAAGTATAGAGTGCAGTTCAACAGGTGAGTTGGAGTGACAAGTTGGCAAAAAGGGACTGTGGTTGCATGTATGCATGTTACGTTACAGAACAACCTGCCTTGTTGTTTTGTGCTTTTCAGCTCTGCTTGACATGTCTACAGAGCAGCTTGAGATGCTCGCTGTGGCGGTGTACAAAGCAGCAGGCCGGACATATCTATTTGTTGGTAACACATGTTGGTCAGCTGCCACTTGGTGCCAACATTGTGACACAGCCAGAGATGTTACCCAAGCAGTGTGCGTAGACAAGATTCAAGCAGGTCTGCTGATACTGCATCATCCTTAGTTTTAACCTTTTTGCATTTAACACCAAGTGTGTATCTGTTTTGTTTCTCACAGGACTGACCTTCTGAGTGAGGTGCTGAGAGACACTGATGTGATGCCTCTGGACCCCTCAGAGGCCCTCCCACTAGCCCTGCTTCACGCACACATGCAGCCACTGCTGAATGGTCGACCAACAACTGCTGCTGGGGCTCAGGCGCTCTCTTCAGCAGCAGGGGCATTGGCGGCACGGCGACGGCAGCAGCAGCTGCTCCTGGCAGCGGCACAGCAGCAGCAGATGCGGGCGGCTGGTTTGAATGAGCAGGAGGCCAAAGTTGATCAGCAGCTGCTGACTGAATTGTCAGGTGGGATTTGAATCTTCAAATCATGCAAAGTTGGGAGTAATGGCATGGCATTGTATGTATGTACAAGTCTGTTGCGACCCCTGCAACCCCCTGCTGACATTAATAGGATTTGATATGCAGTAACTGCAGCTCTACGATTATACTATCAAGAACTGCTAGCTGCATCAATAACTAGCTGTCTTGTAGTGGCTTGTTTCAAGCCATAGGCACAAGTAACAGTTTGCTCACCTCTGGCGGTACAAGTGGTTGCCGATGTACATCAATTTGAAACATCTCCTTTTGCTCATTTTGCCATATGACGAGCAGCTGGCCCTGGTTGATGTACTTGTTTGCTGGCTTATGGCAGAATCTAGCATTCAACATGCTGTGCCATAAATGACAGAAGCGTGCTGTTGTTAGTGTGTATACATACAAACTCACATACTATATCGCAATGCCAATGATGCCTACAGGTGTTCTTGACCGCAAGGAAGCTCTGTTGAGCAAGTTGCGCGACATGAACGCAGCAGCCAATTCTAAAAGTCACTTAGACCCAGCTACCAGCAGGCCATCGGAAACATTCCAGAGCAGCTATGCATCAGTACTGTCAAGTCTCCAAGCTATCAATGGTGAACTGCAGCAGCTGCTTAGCCGTCTGCAGGGCCGGCCACACCTCAACATTCATCCATCACCAGCAGCAGCAGTAGTGGCGGCAGCCGCAGCAGCAGCAGCAGCGGTGCCACGACCGCCGGCAGCAGCAGCAGCAGGAGATGGTGCTGCTGCTACTACAGCCACTCAGACTGGTGGAGGGGTGAGTCCTCTGCGGCCGGGTGTTACGATGTTGATGCGGAAACCTTCTGCACCTGGTGAGGTTGGTGCAGTACAGATCACTACAGTACCAGCTCCAGCAGCACCTGCAACACAACAGACAGTAGCAGTAGCAGCGACGAGTGCATCTGATTTGCTTGTGGAGACAGCGGCAGCAGAAGCTCGTGACATGGTGCAACGCATACGTGCACAGCAGCAGCAAGCAGCAGCGGAGTTGGACAACTCTGGTGAGCGGGGTCACTCAGGCTCTCCAGCAGCAGCAGCAGCAGTGACGTCTGCGAATGATCTCAACGTTGATGACATCATCACAGGTTGTGTCAGTATGTTGATGACAGTCCATAAGCTGACAAGTCCGTCATTATCTGGTCAACAAGCTGCAGGTTCAGCAGCCATAGAAATGGCACTAGAAGCAGCACTACAGCAGTTGAAACCCAAGGCAGCTGCTAACAACGCTGCATTTGACGATATTGTCAGCAGTGTGAGCCGCCTGAAGGCTCAACTTGCAAAGGCACATTAGAGCAGCAGTAGCATAGAGGCTGCAGTATGCGAAGCAATTCCATCGCTGTTGTCTGCTTGGTGATATGAAGCAGTAGCCGCTAGCAAGTTGCTGAAGCAAATCCCACTGGAAGGCAATGTGAGCACTGCCTGGGTCTTCAGACAGGAGGAACTGTTTGCGGTTCTGTGCTTGGTGTCAGATGGGTGGACGTGTTGTGTATTTTATTCATGCAAAGGTTGGCGAACATAATTGTATGCATTCTACAAGTGTGTTATACAAAGCGCTGTCGATGCTTTTTGCAGTGCTAGCAGAGCGCTGGTCCGCCTGGCGGCATTTAATTCAGCCTGTTCAACTGGATTGTGTATGCATATAGGCATACGTATGTGTTTGTTAGAACCATATGGTTCTCAGACTCTATCTCGGAGATATCATGCAAGATACCCAGACCACCTGTCAGACTTGCCAGGAAGCGTAGGCCATGTCAGATGATGCCACTATCTTCAAGTTGTCAGTAGTTACTGTTGCCCGATGTTCCAGTTATAGGACCCGTCCCAACCTGAGCTGGTATAACGGGCAATGCCCGTGCTGGTTGCGAAGCACCACGGACTCATCAAGCAGTGCTGCATGGAACAAGTGTAATGCTTATGCATTGTATTGTATCGTATTGTAAAGTTTATACAGCAGTTTGGCCTGCCTTCGCTGCTAATATTTGCCTCGGACCGTTTAATAACCTCAATTGCAGACTTGCCACATGACAGGTTGTTACATCAGCGGCTGATCAGTGGTTGATAGCAAATTAGATGTCACAACAATTACCATTTACTAGTGGGTGAGTCTACTACTACTACCAAGATGGAAACTCTGAACAGGTGCATCAACGAAGCGAACCAGCACTCAGCACTCAGCAGCCACAAAACTGTCACAAACGGTTCAAACTGGTGAGATCCTGCGCAG
Organism: Coelastrella sp. M60; assembly: GCA_001630525.1. Classification (NCBI taxonomy): domain Eukaryota; kingdom Viridiplantae; phylum Chlorophyta; class Chlorophyceae; order Sphaeropleales; family Scenedesmaceae; genus Coelastrella; species Coelastrella sp. M60. Next base: position 6,638 of record LWCB01013177.1, on the reverse strand, counting down.
GATTGATGCACAGTCTATATATGCATGCTTTTCTTTATATTTGCTTGCAATGTGACACGGGTCAGCGGATCTCCTGCTCACTACACTTGCATAACAGCGACAGCAGATGCGCTGAATGCCAGCACTAGGGCCCCTGCTCATTACAGTGTAAGTAGCAGCTGTACCATACTGCAGCGTATCACCTTCCGGTACTCATTGGACATCCTGGAGTGCATGGGCTAACTCCTGGCGCCACACATGTGGACTATTGCTCTCCTTCTCCAAGTAATAATGGTTATATTGGTGTTTGAGGACGAGAAAGGACTTCAACATGTTTCCCCGGCTTACAGCGAGTAACAGTACTCGGTACTGAGTAGCGGCCCTAGATGCATGATGCATACCCATGTTCTGTCATGTATATGCTTTGTTTGTGCTTCTATGTTTCTTGTACAATCTGTACGCCGACCCGCACTATAGTGTGCCAACAAGCAAACCAGGTGCTTGTAATGCCAGTGGCACCAGAGTGGCTGAGTTTCTGCTGCTATGACCTCAGGTTACAGTTGCATGCTACCAGCATGGCTCAACTATTCTGCTGCTGTTACCTGTGAGCACAACAAGCCAAGGCATATGAGGTCCTGGCACTGTTCTCATGATATTCGCTGTCTAGAAACCCGCATCATGATTGCTGCTGCTGGTGCCGAATACAACAAACAAATGCAGGCATACCTCATGCTGCATAAACCTGCTGTGCATGTTTCATGCTGTGCTTTCTGTGTGCTTGCTATGTTTCTTATACACCTCAGCTGATTGATCAATACCAAGCTTTCTCCCCCTCATGGTTTGTGCCAATTGTGCAGACAGTGACAATCAGCCTGGTGTAGCTGATGACATCGGCTTCATGACTGCAAGCAGACGCTACAACGACAATCACAGGACAAAGATGTTTATGCAGAAAAGTACAGCAATCAACTGCGTTGCCACTACTGTGCCCATTCAGGGATGCTGCTGTAGGGCCTACTGTATGCTCTTGGCTGATGCACGCATACTGGACATACATGTCAGCTGGTCCATACCCAAGGCCCATCAAAAGAATGCAGCAGCCATAGCCCTGATCCAGCAACAAACAGTTGTGATGCACTGCTGGCTGTTTTGCACTGCACAGCAAGGTGCCTTGACACACATTGTGGATGTATAGCTGGAGACCCTACAGATCCCGACACAGCTGACTTGTGAAACACAGGACAGCCCATAAACCATGCTGATTTGTCAGCAGTGCTAGCAGGAGTTCCACGTGCAGTGCTTTGGGCTAGGAACAAAACCTCATGAGGACTAAGGGGTTTGTGAAGGCTGCAAAAAAACTCCTGCATCAGCACCTTGCTCGAGGCCAGCAGTTGGTGATTGAGGCACCCCCATTTTGTTTATGGCGGTGTACAAAACCTTCACCTAGCTCAGGAGGTATCATCCAATGGCACCATAAGATACCTGGGCAATGTTCTAGACGGCATGCTCCATCAAGTGCACCTGCAGCTTCATGAGGCACTTGTGCCAGATAGCCTGATCTTCTACAGCACCAGCATGTAGCAAAGAGTCCCTGCAGCTGCCACAACAGGTGCAACAACAAGACAGTCAACTCGGGATCCCAACGCCAGGCTTGCAGAGCAGTGCCCTGCATCCAAGTAGACTACATGTAGCACCTTATCAACACCTGATCAGCAACTTATCAACACCCGTATAGGCAATCAAAACATGTCGTCATTGCAGTCTGCAGCCAGTACATGAAGTAATTGCCTTCCCTGTCTACACACTGAAAGTTTTCTATACAAATATCTGTGTCACACAACACAACTAACGATGCTCAGTCAAACTGCTGGCACCTTGTGCCAAAGACGTGCGACAACGTGCCATTACTTTGACTGAGCACTTTGGAGGGTATTCTTGCAGTAAAGACCAACACAATCCCAGCAAAGGCCAAGGCGGTAAGCACCAAGGCAATTGATTTGATTGTCAACAACGTCAATAAGAGACACACAACACTGAAGAGGATCACATCAACTGTCCCTGTAGGAGCCACGTTAGAAGCGACTCCACCAGGTCGGTTGACGTGATATCTGTTCGTGTTCGTACAATACCCAGCTGCAGTGTTAGTGAAGGTGATCAACCCAACAGCCACCAGCACTATCTGTGCCTCAGTGCTTAGGAGTCCACTCACCAGTACTGCAATACGTATGATGGTCCCAAAGAACAAGAACAAAGGTAGCCAGTAGATACAAGAGTCTCCTGCCAGCATCACTCCACATCTTTGGACTTTTTAAGCAACGGTTCATACACGCCTGCAAAAGCACAACACCAAATGCTTGCTCTCGGCACGATTGCAAAGTTTATGACATTGCATTGCCAACATGATTGTCGTCACCATGTACACCATTTGCTGTTGTCCCCTTCAGACATGTGCCATGCATAACAGTGCAGTAAAGGTGGACAACTAAACCCTGACGACGGAACAGCAAACCCACTAGTCTTTGTGACTTACCTGTCCGTGTAACCTTCTTGCTCAACAGGCCACGTGCTGGTAATGCAGGACCCGCAAGATGCCAAGGTCTGCGCATCTCTTGCCACCATTTCTTCAAGCTCTCCTTGACCTTGTCTGTGCACGATACATCTGCGGTGACAGTGCCAGGAACATATATCATCACACACGGAAAACAACATGCTGGTATGACAACAAGGGATGCATGATGCATTACTGAGGTGAGGGGGTAGAGTGGATAAGACAGGTTGACAGCAAGCACACAGGTAGAGTAGTTCACATAGGCTGCATCCGTCTGTACAAATGAATGGTGCTGGCATGAGGTTGCTCTTCTGCTGCTGTGAGAAGCAAGCGCAACAAGCCAAATTAGTGAGCGCAAAAAGCCAAGGCAGATGGGTCCTGGCAACGTCTAATGATGGTTGCTGTCTCTGGAAAAATGCATCATACCTGCTGCTGCTGTTGCTGGGACTGCTGCTGCTGCAGGTGCTGGAAGGACTGCTGCCGCTGCTGCTGCTTGGGTTGCTGCTGCTCCTGTGGCAAACCCGGCAAGCAGACAATAGCAGAAGCTAAGTCATCAGCAACATCACGAAGTAAGATCTCAAGCAGGAACACATTGTTCATTGAGAAATTGAAGCCTGGATATCTGCACTACACATGTTTGCACAGACTGCAAGCACCATGTCCTCAACTGCACAACCATCACACTGCAAGCTGACGGCTATAATCAGCAGCACCATGCGCCTTGTAACCCATTGCTGTAGCTCCAACACGCTCTCACATGCACTTGCGTTGCTATCACTTACTAAACTTGCAGGGCTACTCTGTCCAGACAGAGCACAAGACAGCAAAAGCTCCTGAGAGTTTGGGCATGAGTGGCATATTGGTCATGACAATGAAATGATAGCGCCCTGGCCATCAAGTCGCACCTGCTTTCTGCTCCAGCAGCAACCGTTCTTTATGCACCGCAGTTGCCACCGTTTGCAAGGCTGCTATCACCTGCCGTTTCGCCATGGCATGTTGCTGCAGTGCCGGCTTATCAGCTGGTTCGGCGGCCCTCCACTGCTCTTGAGTGATCGTCCAGTCCTCTTCCCTTCGCTTGATGCTCTGTGTCACTCCTTTGTAAACTGCCCGAAGCTGTGCTGCTGCTGGTGCAAGAATAGTTGCTGCTGCGGCTGCTGCTCCTGCTGCTGCTGCTGCTGCTCCTGTAGCAATGATGCAAGCAGACACCAACAGAGTCTGAGTGAGCAGCGAAATCATGCACACAACAGATCAAGGGAACATGCTGCTCATTGTGACAGCCTGCAGGAGTACTACATAACAATGCAAGCATCCCTGCTGCAGGTTTGGTCAACCAGCATGAACATGGGAAGCTGCCATGATGATTGAGAAGGCCATGTACACAATCATAACAAGACCAAGTGATGAAGAGCCAACAGTGAACTCATAGTAGCACAAGATAGCAGTGCCCATAGTCTGTGTGTTGTCGTTGCTATACATGACTGAGTGACCATGCAAACTGTAGCACCATGTGCCTTGTAACCTATTGCTGCAGCTGCAACATGTTCACATGCACTGATGTTGATGTCACTGCACCATACTTGCAGGGCTACTCTGTCCAGGCATAGCACAAAACAGCAAAATTTCATGGCAGTTTGCGCATGAGTGGCACGTTGGCCACGATCATGAAGTGTTCAGCACCCTGGCCATCAAGTCGCACTTTCTTGCCGCTGCACCAGGACCATCCACTCCAGCAACATTGTCGCCTCCCCCTGCAAAGCTGCTATCTCGCTCCGTATTTCAAGGGCACGGTCCAGCACTGCCTGCTTGTCAGCTGGTTGAGCAGCCCTCCACTCCTGTCTGTTGATCTTCCAGTCCTCTTCCTTTCGCTTGATTTCCTGTTTCTTTTCATGGTAACGTGCATTGAGCTGTGCTGCTGAGTACTTTCTCCCACCTGCAGCACAACGAAGCCATACATGGACAATGAACAGCCATTGTTGCGCAACGTGATGTGTTTGCTTGCTTTATGGGCTGCTTCAAGGTGGATGCTCCTGCAATGCATCAGAGTACTCCACACAGGCTGCATCAGTCTGTATATTACAAATGAATGTGCTGGCATGACTCAGCTATGCTGCTGCTGTGACGTCAGCACAAACAGCCAAGGCAGATGGGCCCTGGCTACGGTCTGATGATGGTTGCTGTCTGAAAACTGCATCATACCTGCTGCTGCTGCTTGGGTTGCTGCTGTTGTTGCTGCTGGGACAACTGCTGTTCCTGTGGCAATGATGCAAGCAGACAACAACAAAGCCTGAGTGAGCAGCACCATCACAAATACAACAAAGCAGGACATTTCATGCAGAAAGCATATTGCTTACGGGAACGTCCTGCAGGAGTACTGCATGACAATATAGACATCCCTACTGTAGGGGCGATTGGTCAGCATGAACATGGGAAGCTGCCACGATGACTAACAAGGCCATGTAGACAATCATCAATGAAACCAAGTTGTCAACAACAATAAACTATAAACTTTATTGCCAACAATGAACTCATAGTAGCAGAAGATAGCAGTGCCCATAGATAGCAGAAGATAGCAGTGCAGGGCTACTCTGTCTGGTCATAGCAACAGACAGCAAAAGCTCTTGACAATTTGCGCATGATTGACAAGTTGGCCATGAAGTGTTCAGCGCCCAGGCCATACCTGCTTGCTGTTGCATCAGAAATTGCTCCATCTGCGCCAGCACCTGCTGCTGCTGCTTCAACGCTTCCAGGGATCTCAGCAATGCCTGCTTTTCCCCTCCAGTGGCGCCCTGCAACCACTGATTAAAATGCGCAGTGTCCCGCCTTACTCGTTCGCGATCTGCATCAATTCTGGCTTGGGTGATGATTTTTCTTCCTGCATCACAATGAAGCCATGCATGGACAGTGAACAGTTGGTGGGCAACGTGATGCGTTTGCTTGCTTCATGGGCTGCTTCAATGCATATGCTCCTGCAATGCATCAGAGTACTACGCACAGGCGGCATCAATCTGTATGATGACAAATGAAAGGTGCTGGCATGAGTCAGCTATGCTGCTGCTGTGACGTGAGCACAAACAGCCAAGGCAGATGGGCGCTGGCTACGGTCTAATGATGGTTGCTGTCTGAAGAACTGCATCATACCTGCTGCTGCTGGTGGTGCTGGGACGACTGCTGCTGCTGCTGCTGCCGGTGCTGGGACAACTGCTGCTGCTGCTTGGGTTGCTGCTGATACTGCTGCTGCTTGGGTTGCTGCTGCTGCTGGTGCTGGGACAACTACTGCTCCTGTTGCAATGATGCAAGCAGACAACAACAGAGCCTGAGTGAGCAGCAACATCACAAATACAACAAAGCAAGACGTTTCATGCAGGAAACATACTGCTGACGGGAACGTCCTGCAGGAGTACTGCATGACAATACAGGCATCCCTACTGTAGGGGCGATTGGTCAGCATGAACATGGGAAGCTGCCACGATGACTGACAAGGCCATGTACACAGTCACAATGACAACAAGTGATGTGAAGTCACCAATAAACTCATAGTAGGAGAAGACAGCAGTGCCCACAGTTTGTGTGGTGTCGTTGCTATACATGACTGAGTGACCATGCAAACTGTACACACCGATCTGCATCGACTACCAACACTGCTGCGACAACAAGCAGTGACAGATATTCCAATAACCGCCACCCATTGCCGTTGGTGACTGTTGCTGTTCCAACCAACTGCATAATGTGGTTGCTTATTGTCAGGGCTCAACCATCATCAAGTGTCAGCAGAGGTTGGTGTAGGAGATGCTGAAGCAGTCCTGCCACATGTCTGCAAACATGCTTGTATGATTTACGCTCAACAGGCTGCTGTCAAATCGCATAATGTCCATTTTCTGAATGCTAAAGACTGGGTATCTTCACTGCGCATGTTTGCACAGACTGCAAGCACCAAGCAGCATCTTGCACAACTGCAAAACCATCACACTGCAAACTGATGGCTACAATCCCTAGCACCATGTGCCTCATGACCTATTGCTGCAACTGTAACATAAACACATGCACTTGCGTTGCTATTACGTACTAGACTTGCAGGGCTAACATGCCCAGGCATAGCACAAAAAGCGCAAAA
>LWCB01013170.1:0-20924 GCA_001630525.1 Coelastrella sp. M60 | reverse complement strand
ATCTTCATGACTTGTCAGCTAGATGAATAAAATGAACTAGCTAGCTGGGTATGTTTCTATATGTGCTGCCCCTGCATGTACTCTGCTTTGGAGTCAGGGTGGCCAGCTAGGTCATTCTGCTGGTCAAATTATGCTTTCAGTTCTGCAGTTCTTCAGTTCAGCTGTTGGTTCTCAATATTGTGCATTCAGTGTGCAGCTTTTGTGAGTTGCACATGAACGAGTTCACTGGTTCTGATTTTTTGATGCATTGAAGGTCATTCGCTTATACCATTTTGGCATTTCTTATTGGTCCTTTCTGAAGCTCATGTCTTGCATTTCTGCATACCTATCTTTGGAAGGAAGCTGCATGTGTACAAAGTGAAAGCCGCTGCTTTATAAGGTGCTGTCAGTTGTGGGCTCACAAAGTTATTTCCCTATTTGCAGCTTAGGTTGTGTGCTGTTGTGCCATGGACCATTGCTGATATAGTTGGGCTGTTTAAGGAATACGCTGAGGCTATCTGCTGAATTCAGACAATCTACAGCCGTTGCTTTGGCTTGCTATAACTTACATCTCTTATTGCTTCCAGCTGGTTGCTTGTATTTGTTGCCGTCAGATACCATAAGTTGCCTTGTGTGACATATTGTGTGCCTTGCCAATAGACTGGGTGTCTTGTTGGCGATGCACAGGGCCGTATGCTGGGTTCAGGCAATAAGCCCCTGCCTTCTTGGCATGTGCAATCAATGAGGAGTATGGAACATGCAGCAGCAGAAGGTGTGCTGCTTGTGTGGCTGGCACAGGGTGGTTTGATCTGCATAGTTTCATGATGACGATGCCTTTAGTGGCGGCAGTAAGTACCTTTTGCCCATATCAACTGGTTCGTGTTCAACATGTAAAGTAAAACTTTACACATCTTAACTGCTACATGTGGCGATGTGGTGCACTTCTGTGTGGTGGAGCTTCTAAGTGCGCCTGTGGTGCTTGTGATTGAGAGTCTCAATTTGAGACCCAACAGTGACTGGGAGTATGGAATGGTTTTTTAACAACATCACACAATTGTATCTGGCACCTTAAAGTCAAATTTCCTCATGAATGCTATCATACGGCAATATGTTGCTATTGCTGTTGCGCAACATACATGTGACGCAGAGGGCCCAAGTACTTGGGCACAAGTGCATGTGTTCAGCTGTATCAGGCATCTCGCGTGTTGCACGGTTAACTAGTTTGTATGTAATGTGCTGCCATATCATAGTTATGCAGCTATACACATGTGCTGTACAGCACACTGCAGTGGCTGTTCTGTGATCAACGAGGACCTATCTAGTGGTTACCTTGATGGTTGGTGTAGTACAGATGGTAACCGTCACTTAGTAAACAATCACCACAGTTGCCCATTGCAACGAGTTGGCAACATTGCCGCGTGCTTTGCATGCTTTGATGCTATGAGGAAAACCCCTCGCTGCTGAGATCTCAGATGTGTCTGCAACAGTCTCAGCCTGTACCCAGTGTTAGCCTAATAGAGGCTCTATCCCTGTGCAATGTACCATGTGTGGCAGCTGTCTCAGACCGCTGTCGTAGTATACAACGCTTATATGGCACTGTTCTCTTGGAGCTGAACCGTGTTCTTTCACCACAGCCAGGGGTCCGACCTCTGATGGCATCTTCGTCGCCCGAACCGTTTCGAAGGCCGAAGGCGGCCGAAACGAAGATTCAATCAGCGCCGAATCAGCGCTGAGTCAGCTCCGATTGTCCGTCCAGACGATGCCATCGTCTGATTAGTAATCATGGTCATCACACGTTTGGGACGATTCTGGTTTGGGTCTGTTTTACCCCTTCGAAAGGAAGACTCTCGACTGCCCATCATTGAATTGGACAAAACACCACAGCGGAAGATGCGATCCCTGACCATAGCTATGGCTGAGACATGAAATAGTTTACAACAACGTTGAAGTTAACTTTGCAGTAAGGTGACAAAAATCCTCAAGCAGCTTCAAGTCACAGTGGAACAGCACCATGCGGCCTGAGGGCAACGCTGTCATACATGCACTGCAGTAAGACTGGCAGGAGAGCAGGATAAAGGTCAAGGTTAAAGTAATTTACCTGCCTTTGAGTGTACATGATCGTGACTTTGGGAGCTGGTGGAAACATCTCCACTATCAGTTATGTACGAATGTATGTACAAGTTGACTTGACTGTGGCTACCACTGCTGATACAAACAGGTGTGCCAGCCTGTGGGAAAAAAAGGAAAGGGCTCGTGCAGCAAAGTGATGCAATGACAATATGACCAGAATAAACATGCTGCTTCTAAGGGGCCCCCAGCCACATGATGTTGTCTAAGGACTGCAGCTGTACAGCAGCATACCTTGTGCCTAGGCTGTGTCAGGACACATAACAACTTGTTACTCAAGAACCCCGGAAAGAAGAGTAATCATATATATCCCCGTACCTGTACATGATAATGATGCGGCCTATGAATGATGACTGTCTACCGCAGCCTCTGTGAACGTAATGCACCCGCTGCTCTTGAGTACATCCAGCATCCCTGCATAGTCTGCCGCTGGCCTATCACCAATTGAAATGACATGGGATTGTACAGCTGATTATGGGATCGGTGTCAAGATCAGCGGCAATTGGACGGCGCCATGTTCAAGTTGCCATGTCAGCGACGGATCAACTACCACTGGATCAAGCTGGAGCTACAAGAAGGCCGGCAAGCAGGCATGTTGGTGCCCCACCCTGTGGGATCCACTGACATGCACTGCTGCTGGTTGTCCTTTATACAGGTGTGTAGCTCTGCGTAGGTCAGACATACTCTGCGTGAAGCATCTGCCGCACCGAGAGGCTGTGGGGCCACCTCTCGGGCACTTAGCATCAGTTGACCAGATGATATGTTTGATGATTTATGCCATGATCACCAGAAGAAGACTGGACTTCAAGCCGCGCTCATCGTCAAGCAGCCACATGGCAGGCAGCACTTGCTGGTAAGCATACCTTCCGAAGAGTCACAACAGGAACACGTGTTTCTCAGGCTGCACAGGATGACACGCTCAACGAATGCCACCATAACCCCGTTGCACGACTATGCACGACTTTCCAGGAAGAAGCAGCTTGCGCAGTGCAGACGCTGCATCACAGCCTGTGCTTGTCTGCTTCAGGAAACAAGATGTGCCTAACAGCACGCCTGCATCGCATCCTGCAGCATAGTGTCTGCACAATGTACGCATGCCTGCCTGCCCAGTTGGTACCTGCAGCTGCAGCATACAGCACCAGGATATGCAGACATGATACCAGACCTGTGCTTCCCAGAAACCGGAAACCATCATCATAAATCATGAATACCACCCGGGGCAAACAGCCTGTAACTGACACCAGGCACACCAGGCATACTGACCGCCGGGACTTTCAAAGCTGCCAGTGGCAAACAAAAATGCACTCAGCTGATGAAGCGTAGTGCCAAATCTGAACATGCTTGTAAGTGAAGCCTTCATCTTGATGCACCACGAGGCACTTGGCTGACTGCTGTTTCTATCGCAGCTTGCAGGACTTTCCTGCTGACAATGCAGGGTCTAGTGATTCCGATCAGCAGCTTGTTCCTGAACCAGCAACTGCTGTGTAAGTATCAAGCGCCAGCGTCCCTTGAGGCGTACATGAACCCACTGTGCTGGCACCTAATGCAGATTGTTCTCATGAGTGCAGCATCTGGACAAGATCTGCAGTCTGAAAAAGCCAGAGAATGACATAGTCATGTAAATGATTCGTGCCTCAATTTCGACTCATGGCAACCTTGATAGTATAGCAGCCGATGCATCAGCTGGCTGTCACAACAGTTGTTTCTACAGTTGCAAGCTCTTGCTGTGCATACCCACTCTCTTCTACGTGATCTGACAGCAGCAACCTTCTTTCACCACAGACTTGAGAGCAACAGAGCCACCACAATGCATGCAACAGGTGCGGTATGTGACAGCTACTACGGCAGATACTAGTGACCTTGAGCAAGCAGTGAGCTGGAGCGTCCCTGCTGTTCTGAGAAGCTCCCTGAGACACACGCAACTGGTGGGAGCCCACACGCGATTGAGAGCTGGCTTGATTTTGAATAATTGCAAAATAAGGATACGCCCAGCAACGCCAGGGCTTCACGCTTTGCAGCTTGGTAGATTACCCGCCACTGGCTCATGACAGAATTGATCAACAACTGCCTAAGCATGGCAACAAGCAACCAGGATCTCGTAGTAATGGGCACTGAGGTGGGCACAGCAGAGTGTGCGCAGTGAATGCTCCTTAGAGGGTTTTAATGGTTTAGCGAGCAAGCAGCTTGCCTGCGTTTATACTCCCTGTGTGCATCTTGTCAGCCCTCTTTAGTTGTGGGAGCGTGCCCCTTCTAAACGGCACGAAGACAAGATGGGACGCCGTAAGAGCCTTGTTTGCAGGGCGGCGACAGATTACTAGCAGCCCACGCACAGCACTCACTATTCTATCATTTTTTACAGGTCCAGCACGTTGCTATCGCCAGAGTAAGGGTAAGCCTTACCCAAAGTCACGCTACTGCCGTGGTGTGCCAGACCCAAAAATCCGCATCTATGATGTGGGCATGAAGAGGCTGGATGTGGATGCTTTCCCATACTGTGTGCACTTGGTCAGGTACGGATATCACCTTGTCTAGAGGGGCCGTGCTTGGGCAGCGCAGGCACAGAGGTCAGCTGCAGAAGCAGCACCCAGCAGCGGGGACACCTATCAGGCGCATAAAGACCGGACGCTTCAGCATCATAGGAGTTGCCCATGTCAGCTTTCTAAACACAGCTAAAGCAGCAGAGGTCCACTCGCATGAGCCAGCACAGATACACTGTACAAATTCACAGTGGTTTTGTGAGCACAGCACATGCATCTCTGGTCAGTGTTAGACAGCTGGTGCAAGCAGGAGGAAAACGATGCACTGTGACAGTAGAAAAAGCAGATGCGTTACATAAGGAACTCATGCGGCTCCCCAGATTCCGCCTCGTTCATGCTGCATGCTCCAGGACAGTAGTAGTCATCAATTTGCATGAGGTTGCATGGACATGCCATAGGCAGCAGCTTCCTACAGGTCTAGAAGTTTCTCGTCATGACAGTGTATTCATGTCAATCAGACAGCGCGTCCTTGTTGTTTCATGTGTCAGCAGCCGCAACAGCTCCTAAAGCTGTTTTGAGCTTGGTGCTTCAGTTGTCAATCAGCACTGGCAGATCTTATTTGTCGCAGTTAGCAGCACAGGCCGCGGATGAAGCACGCACGCAGCAGCATCAGGCATACATCGTACAGCAGCAGCGCTTCTCCATATGTCTGCATCCTGATACCAGAACCATGATCAGCCACTATCAGCAGCTCCTGGGAGCGTCTGCATGGAAGCAGTGTGCAGTAGAGGTGGTCTCCACTCCGCGTGTCTGCCTTTCAGCCGGCGAGCCAGCTGATCTTAGAAAGCCAGGAGCAGCGTGCTACAGAAGCCAGCAGTAGCATGCAGTATGCGATATTGTTATTGCCATCACTATAGATCAACTTGGCTCATAGTGTCCCTTGTGCTGCTGCTGTAAACTGTCCCCTGCAGTTGGGAGAAGGAAAACGTCAGCTCAGAGGCCCTGGAAGCTGCTCGTATTGCTGGCAACAAGTACATGACCAAGTACGCAGGAAAGGAAGCATTCCACCTGCGCGTGCGCGTGCACCCCTTCCACGTGCTGCGCATCAACAAGATGCTTTCATGTGCCGGTGCTGATAGGCTTCAGACCGGTATGCGTGGAGCTTTCGGAAAGCCCCAGGGTGTGTGTGCTCGTGTGCAGATCGGTCAGATTCTGCTGAGCATCCGCTGCAGGGATCAGCACGCCAACGTGGTGAGTAGTCTGTTCATCTGCCTGCCTGCCAGCAGTCGTTTGCTGTGTTGCGCAAGTTGTAGAGACCATGTGAAGAAACGACAGCAATGGGGTGATTCAGCAGGTTGCTATCAAGATACTGGGGATTGGCTGGCTGCTGCTGAAGATGTGCAGCTGTTGCTTGTTGTTGAAGGCATCCAGTGTTGCGTACTGTGCAGCTACAGTTTTTGACATCATGGGTGCTGAAGATTGCATGCACTCCTGTCAAAGTATGTAGCACCACATGAAACACCGTTCTCTGCACATCGCTGACGGCACTTATGTCCAATCTCTTCTGTATTCCAGGCTGCTGAGGCTCTGCGTCGTGCCAAGTTCAAGTTCCCTGGCCGCCAGAAGGTTGTTGCTAGCAGGAACTGGTGAGCAGCAGTGATTGCAGCAGCTGCAGTGGCATGCATGTGAGATTGACTCCCTCCAGTCTCAGCTTGCGGACGCCACACACGCGCAGAATGGTCAGAGAACCAAACAGCAGTCGTACAGCATCACCATCCTGACCCAGGAAAGCCGTGCACTGCAGCATAGCAGGGGCCATTGCCCTGATATCTGTGTATCTATGAACGATGTCAAGTACCTACAAGTGACATGTGCACATGTTCCATGCGAGTATGTGATAAGTTCCTGATTTTGAAGATCTTTCCGGTGAGCGGCTATGGTAACTGAAGTCGTAGGTACTGCAGCAGCAACAAGCGTATGTGCTGCTTTCACTTGCTGCAGGGGCTTCACCCAGTACTCTCGTGATGACTACATTCAGTGGAAGAAGGAGGGTCGCCTGGTCAACTGTGGTGTGCACGCACAGGTAGGAAGGGATATAGATGATGAGTCACTGACTGTGGTAGTTACCAGTGTTGATGCACGGTTCTGGTGTTATTGAGAGTGTTATGTTGCAGCCTGTGGTGCAGCTTACCTGATGTTTACTGGTCACCTCAGTAGATGTGGTGGTGCCATGAATAGTCCAGTTACATCTGTCAGCAGCACGGTGATCACAGCTCGCAGCAGCCTTTGGCAGCTCATCAAGGCTGCTGATGCTGTTATTCATGTTTGCTGCTGCTTTGTGTTTGTGACTTGCAGCTGCTGGGTTGCCGTGGACCTCTGGCTGACCGTGATCCAGGACAGATGTTCCACACCCCTGCACGTGACTGCCAGATTCCCCTGCACGCTGAGTAAACAGTAGCAGCTGCAGGAGGCTGAGGGTAGCACCATAGTGGTTTGAGACAGCTCTGTTTGCGTGAGGAATGCAGACAGCAGCTAGGGAGGTGGAGTTGTTGAATGAGCATGGCGCGTGTTGGTGCCTTTGTGGCTCTGCTGCACTTGTAGCGCCCTTGTAACAGGCCCGCAATGAGTTGTACCTCGTGTCGCATTCGATTTATCTGGCCAATGGATAGTACATAGTGTGCAGGCTGGGTTAATGTGACGACGATATGTGGAAATGCAATAGTTCAGCCAAAACATATGGTACTAGGAGCAGCAATTCTTTGTCTTTAGCAGCCAGCAATGCATTCACTTTGCTGCATGAGCCAACCAGATCTGTTTCACACCAGTTCCAAAATTTTTAAAGTGGGTCCAGCTGGCTTGCCTTCTAATACCACAGGTCCTGGCACAGGCACCTCTATGTATCAGTGAAAAGTGAATGGTCTTCAACGAACGTCTGTATTACACTGGCTAGGACGGAACTGAACTTATAATTGCTGGACTTGGCTGCTGCACAATGGACGAGTAGAGGGCTATGCATACACTCAGGCAAGCTGCTTTGTTTATGTTTTGCTTTTACCATGCTTAGTCACGCGTTCAGTGACTTTGAAAGTGTTTTATGTAACCATGGTGAACGCTGTCAAGCCTGCAGGCACCCAGCCGAGTGATGCTGCCAGCGCTGTCGGACAGTACTGTACTGTTCTGTACTGTACTGCCGAACATGCCATGCTGAACAGATTCCGGGACAGGAAAATTATTGAGCAAGGGGATATCTTTAGCTGTACACGACTATTTGAAGGATGAACAGTGTTCAGAGCTGGGTACGTGATGACTGATAAGACAAAGTGACAGACGGTTTGCATCCAATGTACGGCAGTTCTAGTCTTCACATAATGTTAGTAGCGACCTCGTGCTACAAATAATATTGTGCATTGTTTGAGCCCTCTCATCAGCTGACTGCACGTTCCTTCATCCTTCGCCAAGCGGAGAACAGGTTGCCGCCCACTACCCCCCGCTTGATTACGCATTTGGCAGTGCTCTGAGTTCATTGCCATGGTACAAATAAACGCATGTGTAATTACATAGTCGTTACTTGAACACCGCGCACTTGGTGGGTTATTACATAAGTTCCACCAGTGCTTCTGCCAAGCCCGCATCAGTATCACATCTGGTGTCTCTATGCCATTTGGGCAGCTCGTTATAGGGCCACCAGGCAGCGGCAAAACCACTTACTGCAATGGGATGCATCAGTACCTCACAGCACTTGGCAGGAAGGTGGCTATAGTGAACTTAGATCCTGCCAATGATGTACTGCCTTATACTCCAGCCGTTGATGTCTCTGACTTGGTGTGTTTAGAAACAGTAATGGATGAGCTGAAGCTTGGACCCAATGGCGGTAAGCAAGCTTCTTGGCAAAGACACAGAACAGCAGCAGCTGTTATGCACTAGCAGTGGAGTTGCTATGCCAATATGTAACGCAGCAGAAGCACAGACTGTGGCATCTGGGCAAGCTGCTAGTCAAGAATGTACAACACTACGTGTACGAAGACTGATCACAGCGCAACTGAATCAGCAGATTATGCTGTCTAACCTCACTGCAAATGCTGCTCCAACTGCTGTTGCTGCTTCCGTTGCTGTCCATCAAGGCATGCTGTACTGCATGGACTATCTGAACACCAACAGCGACTGGCTGAAGGAACAAATAGAACCACTGGAAAAGGGTAAGTGCTCAGGTGTATCTGAGGGCATAGATGACCAGCAAGAGCTACACTTGTACAGGCTATCTTCCAAAGCTGTGATGTGCACTGCGAAATGTGCTGAAAGTCGAGGGGAGACTTGTCTAGCATCCGTTCACTATCGTTCCTACTGCCTGCTGCTGCTGCTGTTGTGCGTCCTGTTACATTGTAGAGAACACCTACTTCCTCATAGACTGCCCAGGGCAAGTTGAGCTATTCACGCAGCACCCAGGCTTCAAGCAGTTGCTGACAACACTCACAGAAACATGGAGCTACAGACTTGCTGCTGTTCATCTGGTTGATGCTCATCTGGCCACTGACCCTGCTAAGTAAGCTTCTGAGTCTCACAGTAAACATTGCAGCAGGTTTACCAGTATCCATTTTAAGACTCTTTCAGCAGATCGGATGCCTTGGTGTGTTCAGCGCCAACCTGGACGATAGCCGAGACGGGGAGTTGCAAGAAACTGTTTCAATGCTGTCCACAATAAGTCAGATTATGAGTCTATTGACAGGTGGATGACAGGCGCGGAACTTTACTGTGTTGTATCTGCTGCAGATACATATCAGCACTGATGTTGAGTCTGTCCACTATGCTGCATCTGGAGATGCCACATGTGAACGTGCTCAGCAAAGTTGACCTGGTCAAACAGTATGGACAGCTAGGTAAGGCAGTACAGATGTATGTTGCACCATGCGCACTGATCCAATCAACAGTCTAGAATTGCTTCTGTAGCACAAATCGCGTCATATTGTAGGAGAGAGTTTTGTTATAGGTGCATAACAGCTGAGCATATACAGGTTGATGTTCAACATGTATTGCTTGAAGCACCAACTGCAAGCGCCAGCAGTGCTGGTGGTGGTTGTTCTACAGCCAAGAGCAAAAGCAATCAAAATGGTGTAAGATCTGTCCGCAATGCATATGCACCAGCAGCCACGCAAGTACGTCCAAGGACGTGATTCTGACAGGCACATGTGTCGTGTATGTGTTTGCAGCATTCAACTTGGACTACTACACAGAGGTTCAGGACCTGGGCTACCTAGTGCATACTATGGGTCATGGGCCTTTCTCACAAAGGTACAGGAAGCTATCATCAGGGTTATGTGAGGTGGTTCAGGATTATGGACTGGTGGCGTTCACTCCCTTGGCTCTTCAGGTAATAGACAAGACGAAAAATCCTTGCAGTGCTACGTACAAATCAATCTGCTGTACACATGTTTGGGATGGACATGAAATGCAGCAGCTCTGGTTGGAAGCGATAATCGGCAATGCTCTGATTAGCCACGCTGCCATGCTTTGGAAAAGCGCCGCTATGCTAGCAATGCGTTGGGATCTGTGTAGCACGCCAGCTGCTGCATCTTCAGAATATTTCAGTTGGTGGTTGTCACCCAGTAGTCTGTATGTGCAGCAGCAATGAGGCGTTGTTTCTTTACAAGCCTGCTGTGCAGCAAAACTTCTTGTCGTGCACTCAACCACACAACATGCGCACATTGCAATACGACCAGATGCAAGCTACTTTGATTCAATTCTACCCCCACTACTTGTCATGGGGAGAACTGGGTGTTGCATGCCCACTATGGCTATGGCTACTGTTGCTGCTGCTGTTATTGTTGCTGATGAGCAGGATCAAAGTGCTGTCAAGCGAGTGCTTGCTCTCGTGGACAAGGCCAATGGAGCAGCATATGCCTCATTAGACCGCCCCCCAGTACCAGTTCCTGCTGAGTTACTGGCAGCAGCAGGGCACAGTGCAGCAGATGATGAAGTCTGGGAGTCCATGCAGGAAAAATACATAGATGCATTTTCCACAGCATCAACAGGAGCAGCAGCACCAACAGCAGTATTACAACAGGGAAGGTCTGATGGTGTAGAAGGACAACAACAGCAGCAGCAGCAGCAGGAGCAGATGGGTCAAGGGCTAGTTTCTGCTGCTTTGGCAGCAGCAGCAGCGGCAGCAGCAGCAGCAGCAGGGGCAATAGTTGATAGTGGTAGTGGTGATTATCTGGGGCAGCAGCAGCAGCAGCACCACATTCTGCCGGGTGGCTCACTGAGTCGAGATACAGTGAGTCCTCTTGTATCTGGAGTAGTTGAGCGCAGGACCAGCACACAGTAACGTGATAAGCCCCACGCTAGCAGCTATAGCATACCTGGCATGGTGGCCATGAAGAGATTGCAAGTGGCTTGACAAAGCGCCAAGCACCCTTAGACACAGGCTTGGTAACACAGGGCACCATGGCCATAGTTTTGTTCAACAAGCAATGGTTGTGTTTCTGCAGTTCACAGCAGTTGTCTGTGTTCTTGTGACCCTCCTGTCTTGCTTACATGAGGCTGCGATGTCAAAGCACAACACTGCACATGCTCTGGCCGGCGGCCCCAGTGCATGTTTTACACTCATCATGGGCATCTTGTTGTTTACAAGGCATGTTGCATGGCTGATCTGTCTTATATACATGCTCATACGTCGCTGAGCACATCATCATGGGTGCTCTGTACTGTTTCACACTGATAGATAGGTCTGTGTTTCAACAGACGGTCAAGTTGCAGTACAATCTGCCTTGAGATTATGGTACCGTTTTATTTGCGAGTGCTTTGTGACATAGAACACTATTGACAACCGTTGCAGTGCAAGTCAAATGTTGCTCAAGGATAAAACTGTTGGACGCCTTGACAAGAACTTGCTGGGGCTTAGCAGAGCTGTACAAGGACAATGTTACAGTGTTCACTGGCACTGAAGTGCATTGAAGCGTGATCATCACGATAGGATACCATCACAAGGCAGGTGCCTCAACACTCAAAGGAGAGCCAGCTGTGCCAACATGGGTCCCGGACCGTCCGGTACAAGCTCCAGTTTCAAACTTGAACCTCAAGTTAGTAACACTTTAGAAACTGCAACTTGCCAGTCTGGTGGAGTCTGCTAAACTCCTTCATGTAGTACGCAACAAGACCCACTGCTCATGAATACTGTCACTAACAGACACCACATGTTACCGCGCAAGCTAAAATACCTTGTATTCTCACTATGTGGAAAACTCTCTGTCGCACATGGACCAGAGATACACCTACTGCCAATGAGTGATACTTCTGCAGCCAATATGTGAGATGCACACAACTTCAAGTTGACCTGATACACAGAACCGTTCAGTGACTGACCAGTGATAAGCATAAAGTGTTGATGATCATCATTTGATACAGATCTGATGTGGTAGATTGGTTTAGAGGTAAACCTTTCGGTCCACAGTTTATTCCACCCAAGACAGTCCACAACAGGTACACTGTACACAAAAACAAGTGTGCGGAAACACAGCTCATGGGCATGTGTGCCTCTGCAGGCATAGAGAATGACAGAGGTTGCACAGTATGCTTGCAGTGGTGCATGAAGTAGCATGAATGCCATCAAGCTGACAATCATGTCTACAACTGCAGGATTTCACAGCACCAAACATAAACATACATGTTGACATGAACACAAATTAACAAGGACAGCTTGACCGCTCAAAGTGTTGAGTTTGACGGCGGTGTAAAACAGGGAGTAAATTTGGTACACAACAAAATTTGTGACTGTCTTACAGACACAGAAGTGGCATGACGTACATTGCCATCAAATATTATGGGAAGTTGCTACTACACCCCCATGAGCAACTGCAGCAGCAAGAGCTGTGTTTCAAAAGCTTAGAAGCCAGCCAACTGTCTGGAAGCCTTATTCTGGAAGCCACACATGATAAGTTAACATATCATTGAATGATACCCTGCATTAGGAGCTTCCACCAACTGTTATTCCCAACATCAGCACTCAGTGCTTTGTTGCACAAACTGATGTGGCAAACGTGATGCTGGACTTGCCGTTCAAACATCGAACCGCAGTTATACTAGCACAATTATGCCTTTATCTTGCTTCAGCCTGCAAGCAAATGCCGTCCTTGCTGGTCAAAACGAAGCTCTGCACCAGCTGCAGCTGCTGCTTGCCAGGCACTGGCTGCAGAGACACTTGACGCAGGAGAATGGCCAGGATGACCTGCATCTCTACCATGGCAAAGTACCTGTAGCACCAGCAGTACAAGGCAGTGGATGTTGCAGCAATGCTTGGTGATTGAGCATTTTGTTCTCATGAAGGTGCCAGTCACATCAAGGACTACTGTACTTGCCAGCAACAAACTTTGCTGGTGCGGCGCCATTCAAAGCACTGGACAGAAAAGGGACATGGTTGGGTGGCTAGAGGCCAACCTCAAGGTGTGTTACCATGTGACATTCTCTGCCAACTGCAAGACCAGCATATGAAAGCCTAGCTATAAAGCACAACATTGTCAGCAAGACTAGGACCTCCAAGCCTGACTGCATGCTGCACAGAGCCTCTGCGGTAGGGCATTTGCTGCCAGCACATGCACCTTGTCAGACTAGCCATTCTCCTGCAGGGCAGCATCATCATGTTGCTCTGCTTGTTATCAGGCCTTTGAACCTACTGTCACAGCACAAACTGTCCCTGGCTTGAGGCTTGCAATGCCCTCTTGAATGATCTAGAGGCAGTGGCCTTACCTTCCGATGCAAGACCGTATACCAGCACTGAAAGGCACAAAGGCTTCTGGTGATTGAGGTCCCAACTCCTTCACATTCTCTAGTAGCCACCGCTCAGGAAGCCACTCATTAGGACGGGACCAGAATTCAGGGTGCCTGTGTGTATAGTAGTGTATGATAGTGTGAATGAGGGCAGGCAACAGGGGGAATGGCCCTTGCCCATGGGCAAGGGGTGAGCAAGGCACCAGGTGATTTGTCCTGCAGGCTATCCTGCAGGCTGTCCATGCAGTGCTTTGTTGAGGCTGACAGAAACTGTTGATCAACATGAGCACTGCATCTTGAGCTTGTGCTGCCCGCAAATGTCATACTTTACCCCAACGTATGCACACAACTTCACATTGGACACTGACAACAGTCTGAAAGCTTTGTGACACATAAGATAGTCTGCATAATTGGATCACCATGGCCCAACAGCAGTTAATTGCTGCCTGTGAATGATCACTGCAACCCATGCATGCATGCAACAGACCTGTGGCAACTGAATATGGCCATGACTGCATAGCTGCCAGCTGGAAACACATGCTCTCCACAGACCTATAAGCACCAGAAGACATTGGAAAAGTACAGGTGTACGATACTCATATGGTTTACTCACTACCTAAATGCTGCATTGTGCAATACGCATGCCATCATGTCTCTCCCAGTCAAAGAATCCATTCACAAGGTGCCACTCTTACTGCAAACAGCGGGGTACACCCCACATGGCCCATACAGATTGCATGTGTTGCGGGATAAACACCATCACAGAAACACTGGCAGTCCTCGGTACCCTGCCGTGTTTCTGTACTGAACTCAAGCAGTCTGACTCGGACCTGATCTTGTGTGAGCTTCCTAATGAGTGATGGAGCAGCAGGGTACAACCTGAGGGACTCATTAATGCAGCCAGTTAGGTAAGGCAGCTGACTGAACACCTCAGGCTTAAGCTGGTCTGTAGAAAAACAGCAAACAAGACACATTCTGGAATCAGAAGATGTTTACAGCAGATGTGCTACAAACAGCTGTATTGTCAGTCCTCTCATAAGTTGTTGCAGCGAGCCTGGCTCAGTGGCACTGACGATACAAACTCCTTCAAGCAAGTGTGGAGGCATACATTCCACATCATTAAAAGTGCGTAAAGAGTTACCTGCTGGTGTGTCTCCCAGCACCTGCTGTAGCTCCTCTTGAACCTTTGCTTGCACTTCAGGCCTCTGAGCAATCTCATGCAAACAGAACGCCATGGTAAGTGCTGTGGTATCGGACCCAGCAAACATGAAGGTCATCAGTTGGTCCCTACAGATCAACATGGTATCATACATGATGTCGCCACCTCAATACAGTATCAAACACAGTGTTCAGCACTGATGCTACTGATGCAGAAGGAGAGTGTTACTTGCAGGCAATAGGGATACTCAGTGCTGTTTCAAACACTGTATATTTACCTGATGTGTTGATCTGTAACAAATCCATCTGGGTCTGCCTGTTGCACTCGCAGCATGGCACTCAAGAGGCTCTTGTCGTCAGGAGAGATGCCAGACGAATGGAATTCCTGCAGTCCCGCAGCCAACAACAAGACATGTACCTCAATTGCTGATTAATGTCTATACTGTTGCAAGAGGATGTGTGTCAACAAGGTAAAAGGTATGTTGTGACGCCAATTCTGCTGGAGTTGAGCAGTTCACCTTGCTGGGGTTATGAAGACAGTCTGCTTGCAAGCTGTGACGAGGCTCTGGTGTACTTGTCATCACCCACGCTCTGATCAGCACTGTGCCTCAAACATAATGCAGACAAGCACATAACACAGCAGCAAACCAACCAGACTGGGTCTATCACTGGTGGTGCTAGCCACCCTTGGCACATGCCAAGCCAGGCATGCATGTTCAGTCAACGCCACGCATGCTAATGCCTCGGGCAATCACCAGCACTGTTTGCTCACATGCAACATCTGCTGCACCACCACCTCCAGCTTCTCAATGGCTTTCACATACCGCCGATAGCCCGGTACCAGCACTTCTGGTACCCACACATTGATGTACAGATCATTAGCTGTTGGTTCAATGTCTTGCAGCACCTGCCACAGCACGCACAAGCAGTATGTAGAGGCCTGAGCTCTTCTGCTACTCCAAGCAGCCAGCAGCCAGTTGCCGTCAAATACTTCCGTGGGCAACAAAAGGCCAAAAAGTTGCAAGATCGCTCATTGCATTAGCCGTTGAAGCAAAGCAAATTGTTGCCTGGTCACCAAGACAACTTCAATGATTTATTACATAGTAGATGTTAGAAGAGAATATACACTTTTGTAGAATCTGATAACTGCTTGCATCAAGCATACCTGCACCACATCCATGCCAGTGTTGCAGGACCCTGGTGCAGCATAGGATTCCAGTGCTTTGAAGTCAAAGGCAAATCCTGCCCTGCCAATGACGTCAAGAGTGGCACGTCTGGTCAGCGCTTCCATGTCTGCAAGCAGTGTCACAAGCAGCTGACCAGAGGGTGACACGAATGGTACTGAACAGCATGAATGACTGAGACCAACACGAGCACCCACGCCGCAAAACGTCATCTGTCAGCACGACAAGGTTGCTTACATCACCCATAATGTGCGGAAATGCTGCAGGACATGAGTCAGTCACTGAGTCGGTCCCTGATTTGGTCCCTGAGTCGGTCACTGAGTCGTGCTGTGCTGACAGCGGGTGTGAGCAAAGACTATGCTGCTCTACTGGTGGTGACCTGCAGGTTCCCAGATGTCAAAGCCCTTACCCAGTTCTTGCCCCTGCTTGTCCCTCATGATGTCTGTCAGCTGCTGCGCCACATCAGCAAACATTGGCACCAAGTCCTTGATTGACTGGGCCTTGAAGGCAGGCGCCAACATCTCACGAGCTCTGAGGTGCTTGGCAGGATCCAGCTCACTCGCCAAACCTGATCCCAGCCACCTGCAGGATCAAGCAAGTCGAACGAGTTGGGTTATCGCTGCATGTGTTACGTTTGTTGTTCGCTTTCATACTAAGTGATCTTCTGTTTAGGTCACATGGTTTTGTCAGCAGCACACTGTGTTCAGAAGAGAGACCGAAGAATTCGCTTCTTGTTGATTGTGGCGACTAAACAAAGCAGCACAGTCACATGATGATCACAAGCTCCACATCTGCCGTTTAGCAAGCAGACAATAGATATGAGATCGTTGCAGTATGCTTATGCACAAAAAACATACCTGTGCAAGTTGGTCCAGCTGCTTGTTTTCTGCCAGATGTCAGGATTCTTGGTGGCCACGGCGATATCCTTCGGGTGTCTGGTGTAGTAGACATGTATACCAGCCACACTCACATCCAGGCAGCGACACTGCTTGGCCTGGAAGTCTTCTTCTACAGGTAGAAACAGCTGCAGTGCAAGGGGAGCACCACACGAACGTGCGCAGTAAGCTGTTGGGCAGTTCTTAGCAAGGATTCTGCCTCACATTGTGCATCCGCTGTCAACAGCAAAGCAGGTTAATGCAACCAGCAAGGGGCTAAGCACCTTCTGGTAGAACACGACGCAGGGCTGCTGACTATTGGTATAAAGCCACATAGGTGATTCAAGCACGAGAAGCTCAACAAGCAATCCATCAATACTTCAAGCAGGCGATTGGAGATATGATGCAAATCCTGTTTTGAGTTATTATGAAAACCTACCAATTTGCAAGAAGCAAGAAGTACTGGATTATGAAGTATAGTACAAGTGTAAACCTCGCCATCCGGCAGCTCACCTCATTTGTTGGGTACCTGCCAAAAGTTCCCAGGAGGGGCAGCTGGCCACTGAGTGTTGGTATTGGCTTGTACTCTAGCTTGTCAGTGACTGGAGCCACAGTAGCCTTGGGGGCTACAACAAGCCTGGAGTTGCCTCTCATTGACCTGCTGTAAACTGCAGGTTGGTTCAAGACATGTCTGCATAAGGTCAAAGATACACACCGCCTGTCACAGTCGGTACTTTTTCCTGCTGATCAATGCACTCTGCAGCAACATACTGTAATGGGCTCTCTGAACTTCAAAGTGCAGACAAGAACCAGTTTGCGGAAAGTTCGCACACGCAGGCGTGTCTCAGCTTTGTGGACAGTAAGAGTGCAGTTTGCAGTCCCTAACTAAGAAACATAGTCGGGGACCATGCTGTGAGGTGCGATGAAAACTGTGGAGGAGTGTAAGCATAAGAAGGTTTCAAGAACGTTCATAGTGATCCGAGGCAGAAACACGTGGCTGTTGCGATTAGAGGTCCTGTCCGTTCATCAGCTGCTGTACAGCATAACATCGCAGTCTCACCTGCTGCATGCGTGACATCTCTCGTATTCAACGTAATAAGACATGATAGCAAGCCTGCGATGCAGATTCTGCGGCCAATACCCCCTTCATACACTTGCAGGAGCTCGACCTTGGCACGCCTTGCACGACTTGTCCTGCTGTCTGTGAGCACCAAAAGCGGTAGCTGTACCCCAAATCAATGTGAAACAATGATACTCTCTGAGATGGTTGATGACGATGGGAACTTATCACTCGTTAGACGTCTCAATTCATCTTAACACATAACAGTTTGGCTGTGCACCTCTCCAAACATGGGGCGTCATGCGCTCTCATGGGTGCTTGTGAGTGCAGTTGCAACAGTCATGCAGGCAAAATAGTAAACTGGCTGGGAAAGTGGTCAAGGTAACAGAGCAGTATACACGACATTTATAGGAACCACAGACCAGAGGGGGGTAACGAAAGCATACAATGTTGTGTATTGTGACATCATTATACTGGTTACGGACATTATGCTGTCATGCTGACACCTATCATGGTCGCATGAATAACATTACACTCACAAGAGGGACATCCTGCTGACAGTGTGCAGCCCGCTGCTGCTGTTGTGCAACCTGCAGGCTGCTGCTGTGTATATTGTTGTACGAAGTGGTCTACCAGAATTGTAGCTCCAGCTCATGTGTTATCTGCTGGTAGCACACAGCCTATGAGCGCACCGAGCACAGTCCATGTGCTGGCGTTGGACCTTCAGTCACTCAGGGATAGAGGCCAGGCAAGGGGTGAGTGCTCAGCGTGGATGGAGCCTCAGATGATGCATTGAGGTTCCTAATAATAATAAGCACTGCTTTACAGCCATAGCGTTGCGGCCATCGGCCCCCTCAAATCTCCCAGTGAGTTACTCACTTTCGGACAAGGCGGTGTTTACTATCCCAACTCACTCGTGAAGAAAATTTCTGAAGGTAGGACCGGTTGTAGGCAATGCTTGAACCCTGTCCACCATACCTGGCAGCTATGACAGGTTGACAGCCTGCCAGGCTGCCCAGCATTAGAGGTTCTGGAGCTACTATTGATATACTGGATTCTCCCTCCGAGGGTTGAACCACGGGGCCTGATGCTGTTGTGAATGTTGATGTACGCGTAAACATGGTTGCATTAAATTGATGATGCTGAACTGGAGCTGATATGCTGCCATGGCCATCTTTGACCTTGAGTGGTCGAGGACAGAGTATTAAAACAATGTCTCCAACATTGCCGTCTGTATCATGACTGCTCAGTGTCCTGGACTATCTGTATTTGTATTGCTGCATATCTGTGTAAAGCTTACGGCAACACATGCACGCACCGCAGGTAAATGCCAGCCTGTACTACTACTTGGTAAGTGATGCTTGTTGGTTTTCAAATGGGAAGGCTTCAGTAGAGCTCGTGCAGTGCACATATAATGAGCAACGATTGTCATGCCCATCCTGAGCCAACCATCCTCTGTACTCCTGCTTGTCCTTCATGTTTGCTCAAGGACTCTCTGACTTAATCCACCTTGAATAACTAACCAAGTTGATATTTGACGAGATTGACCTGACGGATGATGCAACGAGATATCACTGTATGGCAATCCAAGAATTTGGCTCTGGATGCACAATTGTGCTTGCAAGCTGAGCACTACACACCTTGTACTGCGGCTGGCATGCTTCATATGACTCAACTCACAGCCTCGACAAGATGCAAGTTGAAACTGAGCTGATAGAGGATGGACTAGTTGATCAAAAACTGGCACCATGGTGATCCATTATCATTCATTGTGCATATGATGCAAGCAGCTAGAGAAGGGTATCACCTGCAGGGGTAGAACCTGTACTAGCCCCTTTTGTTGGCATTGCTGAGCATAACCTGAGCCTCACGGTGAGACCTGCAACCAAGCTGCTGCAGATGAGTCAAGCTGCAGCCACCGTGGTACTCTGCAACAGTGGCTCTTGCAAACCAGTATTGCAGCTTTTGCTCTGTACTCGCACCATATTGAGAGTAAACTCTGTTGTTATTTCTGTAATGCAGGTATTCAACTGTTTCCCTCAAGTGAGGCCGGCCTACCAACGTCTGTCGGCAGCTGCAGCAGCCCCGCATATATGAGTTGGCAAGAGAAAAAGCTCTTGCATTACCAACTTCGGAACAAGTTGGGAGCAAGGGCAAGAACAATGACGATGGTGAGTCCAAAGATGGTTGTGATGACGACTCTTTGGGTGGTGTTGACATTTGGGTGGTGATGACAATCTAACTCTAAACTGCTTGTGAGGGACGATGAGATCTGGAGATTTTGCTGACGATGAGTCACATGATGGCGTTGAGTCTCTCAATGTTAAGCAGATAACTCAAATGCAGCCTGCTTGATGGCCAAAGAAGCCATGGCTGAAACAAGTGTTTAGTCATTGATGTGGCCGGTCGAGAAGTCAATGATGACACCTTCGACGCTAAATATGGCAACGAAGATGACAGTTATGTGAAAGGAGATTGGCTCATGCAGCATAAGTAATGCTGGCTGATATTGACAGGCAATAGCTGCTCCTAAGTTATGTATGAGTAAATGATGATGCTGTGCAGGTCATCAACTAGGAAGCAGTATGAGCTTTGCTCTTGGAAGATTCACGCTTGATCATATGTATTGTAACCATGTTGTATCGACCTCGGATATAAATCCTGCTTGAAACTCACGGTTTGCAGCTGCCAGTCATGCATATTTGGGAAGTACTGTGTCCCAGGTCGATGCTCGGCAAGGACTGTCCTGCTGGATATGAGTTGCCTTACTTGCATGTAAACCATCACTCTTGATGCAACAAAGGAGTATCTGCTTCCTTGTCAGCGGCAACTTTCTGGAATGAAGGTTCTAGCAGGCTGTAGCTACAAATTTGTACACTGCGGTGCAGACGCATCAGCTGCGTGCACCTTCTCAAGTATTACATCGTAAAGAGAAAAAGCATTTTGTTGAGGACTTTGGTGCTCAAGCAATCGCATAGCTATGATGGAAGCTGTTGGTTGACCGAAGCGGTGCTTGGCAGCCTCACAACACTTACCCACGTCCTGATCACGCGCGACATACTCTTGCTGCCTCTGTCCTGCAAACGTAGTTTGAGGTGCGATCAGAGGGAAAGTGCCATGTCATGTCACCACCGTTCGCATCAGTCAGAAGCCAATCGCACCATGCGCAACACATAGCAATGCCACAACTTCTATTTGGCGCATCTGACAGTAACGTTCAAAGGTTTCGTTCTGTGCGTGTCTGTGGCGAAACGGTTGAGCTTGCTGCTTGCGGTGCTGTCGGTGCTTTTCACCCGCCGTTGTCGCT
>LWCB01013160.1:0-18567 GCA_001630525.1 Coelastrella sp. M60 | reverse complement strand
CTGCTGTTGCTGCTGCTGTTGCTGCTGCTGGTGGTGCTGTAGCATGTATTGCATTGCTTGAGGTGGATAATGCAAACCAGTTTGCAATCCTGCATTAGGCGTTGCGTGAACTGGATGCTGAAACTGCTGCTGCTGTTGCTGTTGTATGTTTATCTGTTGCAGATGTGACTGAATATCCTGCTGCAACAGTCTGAACTGATCCGGCAACTGCTGCTGCTGCTGCTGCTGCTGCTTGTTTTGTTGCTGTGTCGCTTCTTGTTGCTCTTGTAGGAGCTGCTGTGTCTGCAGCAGTTCCGTTGCGAGATGCAAGAACGCATGATACACTGGTTCCGTGCAGTAGAAGTGCAGGGGTAGCTGCTTGCCCTGCTGCTGTAGCAGCTGCTGGAGATGTGGCACTCCGAGTAGTGCATGAGGACTTGTGATTAGTATCGCGTGTAGATCGCACTGCGAAATACAGCTACGAAGATCTGGAACGCGGAGAAGTATCTGCGTATTGTGTGCTGTGCTCGAGCTGTGCGGTATAGCTGCTTGCTGCTGTACTTCTGTTGTTGGCAGAACTGCTGAGCGAGTGCTGTTTGATGCAACGAGCTCCGGCGCTGCGCAGCAATCAAAGAGAATGTTTACGCCATGGTGTTGCATAAATAAGCAGCTGGTGTCGCCTTCTCCACAGACGGCCTGCGTGGCAGATAAACAAGAGTTACGATCCTTCCTGCTGCTTGGCCATATACGGCATACAGCTAGATGCCGGGGGCTGAGAACAACGAGCACATACCTTTTATATGTAAACTATACATGCACAGACGGCATACCAGCTACAGAGATTGACTCACTACTTTCATTTGGCGCCTACAAGAGCCTTCACGTCTCGCTGCGATCTCTGTCGATCCCTAGTCCAGCAATAGCACAGTGCAGTTGTTGAAGTAATGTATCATAGCCTTGCAGCAGATTGATGCTTTGCAGCTCTTGTCAGTATATTTGAACAGTTCACGGGACCAACTTTGTTTACAGCGTTCATGAACGCCGTCCACTATACATATATAGGGCTACTGTAGACAAGAGAAGGATCGCCTTGGCCTGGATCATCATTATTTGCATAACAGCAATTGCTATTGCAGCACCGCATCCCCCAGTACGCCTGTGACAGCAGGCTGCTGCTGGCAGCAGCAACAACTCGTGCACGTTTAACCAGCCAGGCCGTTATTCAGGTCAAGTGATCAACTTTGCCCCATACGACCTTGAACCGCACATTCATTGATTGAGTCAACAAGCTGCTTTGGCTGGATCGCTGCTGAGCAGCAACAGCACTTGACACGTTAATCAGTATGCTGTTTCACAAGATGCTGACAATGACATAAATACTATTGACATGCTCTGCCGGCTGAGGTATCGATGCTTGTATGCAGTACCGGAATGGCGTTTCTACAAGGTGTGGTAATCGTTCGTGGTACAGTTTGCAAACGACAAGTCCGACGAGTTGTCAGACCAGCAGGCAAAGATGCTGAAGGGAACGCCAGCTTAACATAGTTCAAACTTTGTGACTCCGAGTGAAATCTGTCAGGTTGTTTTAGAGGCATGGGAGGATATCAGAGTACCCAGCTGAGCGTCTCGGGGAAGAATGTTCACCATGAGCCTGAGCAATCAGAAGGAGCATGATGCACTCAGCACAATTGCTGTTACTCCGCATACCTAGTACATTGGCAGCCTACTGCAGTCTTGTACATCTTATGTCCACCTTGCTAGGAACAGAGTTGCAAGGTGTCTGCTTTGCTCGTCCTATTTGGAAGGGACTACGGGTCACCGCCTGAGGGCTTTGACCCAGCACCTTCAAGTGACGCACTTGGACGTTGCATAGGAGACTGTAAAGCTGACCCATTGCTTAGTCTAGCTGAAGCCATCAAGAAACGCTCTAGTGCATGCACCTGCTGTGATGAGTTCTTCACGTCTCAACCTGTCAAGCGAGGCCACGTTCGACACCTATGAGTTACAACATCCTTTTGCTGAAGGACAGTTCCGCTATGTTGCCAAAGGAGTGTACACCAATGGCCCAAGGCAAGCACGTCAGTTGTGCGCAACGATGCTGCTGCGTTCATGTGCATGCCACCGCAATCAGCGAGCTTTATGAGTCAGTCGTGACATGGTTGTGAAGATGTGATTACACCCAACACCCATGGCACATCTGCTTTCCTAAGTCCAACACACCCACCCTTCACTGCTGACCAGATGTGGACAGCCATGTGTATGCAAGTGGTTCAAGACCGGCGCTGTTTATGAACACACGTTCTTCGAAAAGGACCTCAAGGCAGTTGACAGAGCGCAGGATATCATAGACGCCTTCAACGCCCTTGGCATCACAGCATCCAGAATCAGCCTAAATCACCCAGAAGTATGGACCTTTAAGCCCAACAGCGCATATGCAGGACAAAAGACTTTGCAAGAGCCCTTTATCAACAACTATAGAAAGTTCAACAGCAACTCTGGCTACGTGGGTGGCAACGATGGCTGGTCAGAGGTATGCAAACACAGTAGAACACCATCATGTCGCTAAGCGTTGGAGACTAACAACAAACCCATGCATATGACCATATGACCAACACCTGCAGCGTGATATATCGCTAGCCACCTGTGTTCGCAGGTGCCGCAGCTGCATCTGCTGTTCTTCAAGTCACTTATGTTGCCCCACAGTCCCGCTTCAGCATCTGCTTACCACTGACACCCCTTTTCCAGTACATCCCAGATGTCCCAAGCAGTCTTCTCTATCTTACTCGTTGCAGATCATGCAAGCGCTCAGCCACTACTCCTACCACAAAACAGGCGGCCAGATGGTGTTATGTGACTTGCAAGGTGGCATCTTGACCCGCGGCCGAGGAGCAGTCCTCACAGATCCTGTCATTCTGTCCCGCTCCCGCTCTTATGGCGTCACTGATTTGGGACCTCGGGGCATCAACACGTTCTTTGCTCGTCACAGATGTAACAGGTACTGTCAGGCTCACTGGCAGACACCCAGAGATGCTGCAGTGCACTACAACTTGACAGCCAGTACCACTATGGAGCTTGTGCCGGCAGCAAGGCCTGGAATGCGACTGCAGCCGGCGATCTATGAGGATGATTCTTCCTCTGATGATTACTGAGCGCATGGTGAAATACGACAAAATTGCCCATCGTGCTGGACAAGCCATTGATAGGGGGTACTGACTGTCCGCTTCTGACATGGGTGCGGAGCCAATGGCAATATTGCTATGGCTGATGGGTAGTTTGTATATGTATAAGGGGTACTAGCTAAGAACAGTTGTCTCAGCCATTCAACAAGGCAGGACCAGAGTTAGGAATGTGTCAGCTACGTCGGCAGAAGTGCTGTTGTCTGTTGGATAGGTGAATAATGTGCAGCATACTCTGCACAGCTTCAGGGCTAAAGTACCACAAACTGTTTAGTGTAGTGATATACCTGGGCTTGGGCTCTTTTGCTGTAAAACCGTATATGTACTTCCTTGTGCGCTCAGGATGCTAGCATGTAGTTTGAACATTGGGAGTTTCTCAGTACACGATGGTAAGTGCTGGCTGTATAGTATGCTACTGCAGACGATTTTGCGCTGTGTACCTGTATGGTGTGCTACAGTGTTGGTGAAAATCTCGTGCTTTGTTGCACACATTGTCGGCAACACAAATACTCAGGGCCTGTACAGCAGGTTCAGAAGCTACAGAATCTGCAAACCAGAACAGCAGAACAGCAGCTGGAGAATCTGCAAATCAAAAGCAGCCAGCCTTATGACATTGGGAAGCAAGACCGTCATTGCTTATGCCCTGGGTCAGCTTTACCATGATGGTTATAGATCTTTTGTTTTGTGTTCTACGGTGGGTTATGCAAACCAGCCTGGGGGTAGTGAAAGGTCTTGCAGCTGCCATTCCATGTTTCCAGTGACTTA
The DNA here is from genome assembly GCA_001630525.1 of Coelastrella sp. M60. Lineage (NCBI taxonomy): Eukaryota > Viridiplantae > Chlorophyta > Chlorophyceae > Sphaeropleales > Scenedesmaceae > Coelastrella > Coelastrella sp. M60. The sequence continues at coordinate 14,647 of LWCB01013160.1, read as the reverse complement.
GGTCAACAATGTCTGGTGGCTATGCTTGTCATTTGAAACATTCAACATCAAGTGTACATGATTGTATGGCAGATGTCATCGTCCCCATCTCTTCTAATAATATATAAACTGGGGTCTCTAGGCATCTCTGTGAGACTTCGTACATTCCCACAGTCTGCATACATGTTGTGTTACACATGCGCCACATGCGCCACAACAGCTCTTGCGGCTCCTACATGGCTTCTGTTTGATGGACAGCACATCCTTGTTAGGGGTCTTGCTAGCTGCCCTGAATTTTTGTTAAGTATAACCGGTTGAAACCATTTCACTGTATGATACAGTCAGGAGCGGCTTTGTATGGTCAAGCATATTGGCAGGCATTGCTTAGCTGGTCACTGTTCATCTGGGCATCACTTGTGTCCACCATGTAGTTTGCACTGTGGCCACCAGTTTCATTGGTAGGCCCTTGATTGAGTCACTTTTCAAAAGTTGTTTCTAGGTATGTAGTGTCACAGTTGACCGTGATGAGTTGTTTAAGGCCTGCTGCACGGATTACCATGTTCCGCATGACTTACTGAGCCAGTAGCATCCAGTTGAGGCTTCGTGGTATACAATATATCATGTGTGTGTGTACCTGCCGCACCGTGCATGAAGATTTTGTTTTGTAAGCCTTACTTACGTAAGTAGTGTATACACTACAGTCCTGTCATTCATGCCCCGGCGAGCACTGTCCACTGTAGTATGTAGTACGTTATCACTGATAACGTGATCGGATCATCATGATCATATATGATATCAGCTTCCTGAACCGTTCAGGCTGTCAGCTACCTGTACTTCCAACTGCAGTGGCTGATCTTCACAGAGGATCACAAAAACTTGACATTGTAGCGAAGCGACACTGCGCAGTGTGTGCTATGATACTAAATATAGCTATTGCTTGTGCATTGCAATCATCACAACAAGCATTACCCTCTCATCCTTCGGGGTGCCGTGCTAGACTGACGACGCATTTGGACGGGACGAGATATGCCAACTTGAGAGTTGTGCTGATTCGACCTGTCAAGACTTGAACTCCTGCACATTTTACAACAATGCAGAACTGATTACTTGTTGAACATAAATGACTCTACATCTGAGCAAGCAACTAAGTGTTGGCGGCTAGACAAAACACCAAGGAAATCACTTGCACACAGGCAGGTTGACACAAAGTCTGGAACGCACAGGCCAGCACAGCAAAACCGATACCACATCATCTAGTAGTAGATAGATGCCTCACGCAAGCCCCACATTCCAAGCGTTTTGCAACAACATCCTCGTCATCAACAGATCCAGGGGTACACTCCTGGATGTGGGTTAGCCTTAGGGATGTGAGCGATGCGGGTTCAGCTGATGCTCCACAACCCTAGATATACAACCAACAGCTGGTGCCTATCAGCCAAGATTGCATTCACTTCGCCGCACGCGCCAAAATTTTGTCACAACCAACAGTGTGACCACTGCTGCTCTGCGTTATGATCACTTGAAAGGCTTATGGGGCAAAACAAGTGGCACCTGTGCACATGTCTCGCCATCAGCAGCCCGCAAGTTTCAAGTCCCATATGGTATGCAGCAAGCAATGCTTGTAGGGCACTGCTTGCAGCTAGCAATATATCCTTGGCTTGCTCAGTACTTGGGCATGCATATAGGCATGCAAAACACATCATCATGCAAGAGCGTCTGCCACACAATCAGACTAGCCCAGCACAGCACGAAGTCTCGGCTTGCAACTAATGATCACAAGATGTCTTTATTGAGACACCACACGCCACTTGGAGGCAACACTGCTGTCTAGAACCTGCTTGACATGCCAGCATAAACGCTATAAGGAACCTCATCATCCTGACAACACAACACCATGACGACAGGGGCCGTGAACAAGCTTATCAATTGTTGAAGCGTACCTTTCATACCTATCAACACCCATATGTGCTGTTGCAGCACTACAACAAAAGCATGTGTAACTTCACAATGCATGATGCTAGCATATCGTCGTTGCAGCAACACAATGACACTAGATTGCCCCACCACACTGAGATCCAGTACGCCCAAGCAAACAAGTATCACACACGTCGACTTTCTGGACAACACCTGTTGTTCCACAACCACAACCTATGACCCAAAGAAGAAGTCTTCCAAAGAAGGTTGCAGCGCAATTGACTGTTGGTCGGATGCAGGCTGCAACCTTCAACACATAAACTTGCACTTCACACAAGATTTACCCCGTATCAACATGCAATACAGCTAACCATAGACACACAACAATTTCTTCAAGACCTGAACCAAATGACCTACAATGCTCCTGTGCAGAAGGCCAAGACGGTGCAAAACTTCACCCCACAATACACCAACACACACAGCGAAACCTGTCAACCACTAACAGATCAGTCAGCGAGCACTTGCACACTGTGTCAGTGCCCAACCTGCTGTTTGTATATGTACTGTCAGCTGTTCTGATTGCACACTTCACAACAGGAAGCAAGGTGCTGCACTGCCTTACCAAACCATGTAGGGACCTGATAATCCATACAACACAATGCAAAGTCTCACACTTTGTGCTGAGGCGTATGCAGCACGTGATGACCAATCCCTACCAGCATACCACAGCTATTGACAGAGCTGCTGCGTAGCAGGATAGTCTCCTAGCCGAAAATCAAGATGTCGTCATCCAGGACGTTTCGACCAGCAGACGTGTCAACTTGTGCCCTTCTGCAGTACAGATGCAGTAGCCCCTACACTGCATCAGCATCCAGAGGAGGCTCCACTTCATGTCCATCTGGTACAACAGTGAAATAACTGCTGATAGCCGTCCTGAACCTGCGCATATACTGTTTTGGGCTCACAATAGTTGGCTCCTTGCCATTACCACCAAGAATGCCACTGGATTTGACCCAGGTTTCTAACTGCTTGTCCCAGGTGTAGGTGCGAATGAAGTCGATGATGGCCACCACCAGTTGATTGTGTTCCCTATCAACACCTGCACGAAGGCATAACAAAACATCAAGTCAAAGCATCAGCAGGAGAAGCTTGTTTTGCAACCAACGGCTTACTGACAGACGGTGGCACGTGACGAATTGCATTGAAGACTGACAAATAGTTGATGTCTTGCAAAAACAGAGCTATGCAAGACTGCACCAAGGTGGTATGAAAGTGATCCCCTAGAAGAGGTGCCAGCCTACACCATGTCACATGTCGAGCACGCTTGCCCGTGATCTCGCTACTCACCCACAAGCAAGGAGTAGTCCATGACCCCAAGACCAGCAAGGAATGAGGTATCACTCCATAAGGCACGCTCCATGGCTCGCAGCATACCTTGATGCACCAGTATGGGTTGCTGCAGACACCAGCACAACAAAACAAACGTCACAAACATCTACAAACAACTTGAACCCCATAATGACCTGCTCATTGGCCAAAGCCACTTGCTATAGCTGCAGATGGGATGCAACCAGCTGACATAACTAGAGCACATCAACCAGATAAGCTGGTCTGTCAGCCATGTCAAATAGTTCAAAAGAAAAAATCAAGAAACACCCACCTGTAGATTAGCACGCCTCAAATTATCATCCAGATGCACAGCACCAACGTCTTGCGGGTTAGCAGCTGCATCGGCATTGAATCTGCTGCGCTCCGAGCCCTTGAGGTCATAGATGCGGCTGATCTGTCTGTCATAGAAGATGTTCTCCATCACCAACACGTCAATGGTGCCATCTTTGTATGGACCAGACTGACCAGCAGGGCCTTGGCCACCTGAGAGTGCATGCAGGAGTGTTGTTGAGACAAGGAACAAAACGAACACTCACAGACCAGACAAAGCAACACAACAGACCCATGATGCTGTGATGGATACACCTGGTCCTTCAAAGCGAGAGGTAAATTTCCTTGGCTTGACCATGGATACACCAGCAACACTAAGTCGATCCAAAGTCTTTACATCTACTGATTCCCAGCTGCCAGATGGCAACATAAGATTACAAAACAAACAAGGCACACTGCCTAGAGCACTTACCTATTGGGTTTCCGCTCTGTGACCTTATGGATATGGAGTACACTCCTGCCACTTTGGCCAAGGCAGTGGGCTTGCCTGAAGCAGATGCATGAGCCATGTGCTCAAAGTACGCCGGGGCAAACTCCAAAAAGCTTGCCTGTGAGACAGCAGAAGCACCAGCAACAGACCACTAAATCTTGATGTATGGTGCAGAACTGGTGCTTGCAGTGCTTCATGCAACGCAGTTGCAGCAAGAAGCAAAAAATGTATGCATTGTGCTTTTTGTCTTGTGCAGACAAACATGATATGCCTCTGATTGTTGAACTACAATGCCAACAACTCAAGGGCTACAAGTGCAGTATGACTTCAGCGCCAGAAGTGAGTCATTGTGGTCAGAAGCTTTGCTACTACAATGACCCACTCCCAACCCTGAGGTCAAATGGTTGTAGCTGTGCACGGAGGTCATCAACAATGCAGCACACCACATGTGGCGATTTCTTTGTTCCTTGTGGGTGGCACTCCTCAGCACAGCACGGCACGGCACGGCACAGCACAGCACAGCACAGCACAGCCCTCACACACCTTCTCTGGCTTGCTAAGGCTCTTGACAATGAACCTGTCATCCCGCGTCTTGGCAAAGTACGCGTTGCTCTTGCCTCCTCTACTGGCCCACTTCCGACACCTACCACCACCACACATACACCACTAATTTACACACTCAAAACTTGGAGCAGTCTGCTGGCAGCAGGAGTGCTGTGCTTGCTGAAGTTTGCCAGCTACAAGAGCTGGAGAATGACTGTCAATGTCTGGCTGTGGAGATTCAGCGCTTTTGATGAGGAAATGCTGCTCACACGCAAACGCAGAGCAGTATACTAGTGGATGGAGAATATGCTGCTCGAACACAAAGCAAATTACTGGTGGATAGCGAGTATGCTGCTCTGATACAAAACAAGTTACTAGTGGCAATTGCTGGACATACCTGCATAAGCTGGTGATGAATGCTGCCTCGCCTCCCGCAACGCACCGCCGCCTCAACTCAGCGAACTGTGGAGCAAAATATGCTGTCACTGAGAATCTGGCCCTGAGCCAAGGCATACCCGGTGAATCATCCTCAAACGCATGCTTGACATGTAGGGGTTCAGGACTTAGCAGCAGAGCAAGCCAGTCCGGCTGCTTAGGCCCTCTTACAAGCCGCTGCCGCTGCTGCTGCGCCGCTGTTGCAGCTCTACCACTGGACGCTGCCGCCGTCGTGCTGCTTGCCGCTGATGCTGTATTAACGCCGTTGGGACCATCTCCAGCTGCTGCTGCTCCTGTCGTTTTATCCCGTGTGTTTGGTACTACGCCTAGGGGGTCATTCTCAACTCTGCCGACACTAGTTACTGCTGCTGCTTCATCAGCGCTGCTGGTGGTCAAACTCCTGCTAGTACCAGCTTCCTGACTGGCACCGCGGCTACCTTGTAATGAGGACGAAACTGATACTGGCCCTGCAGCTGTGGGCAGCGGTTGATACCCAGCAGCAGCAGCACCACCGCTACTGCCAAGACCGTCACCGCTGCTGCTGCCACCCTGTTGCTGCCGCCCCTGCTGGACACCTGGTTGCTGCTCCCCATGCAGTATCTGCTTCATAGCTGCATTGAGCTGCAGTTGATAAGCTCTGCTAGACAGGAAATATGCAGCTATAGATGTCGGCTCAGCATCAAAAATAGGTACAACAGTATCATTGATGCCAGCAGGCATCAGGGCCCTTCCTGGTAAGGCTACGCGAGCTATCTGCTGCAATCCCACAGTACCAGTAGTAGCTGTTGCAACGCTGCTGCTGCGTCCAGCGCTGGTTTTGATTGGCGCAAGCTCAGAGGAGACCCCAGAGGCACCAGATGCTGCTGCTGCTGCTTCTGTAGAACCCACTCGCCGATGTCCTGGGGCTGCAGCAGCAGCAGCAGCGCTGGCAGCAGCTGTTCTGGCACCTTGATCCAGTGTCGCAGGTGGCGTTGAGGGCCTAATACTGGCAGCGTTATCCGGAGTAGTAGCAACAGACTGTGCACCTTCTGCCACTGCTGCAATACCATCGCTTCCCTCTTCAGCGCCAGCACCAGCAGGAGCAACAGGCACACCATCTTCCCAATCGGGCAGCTGCTCTGGGTAATGGTCACTCATGTCATCAGTTTCAGGAGTGACGATCTCATGTGACGTCATCCATGCTACAAATCTGTCATGAGCCACCTCTCCATCGTCACTGCTGCCATCGTCAGCGCTTCCAACCGCAGCAGCACTTGCACCCAGACTGCCTGTGCCACTTGCTCCACGCCTATGCTGCTGTTGCTGCTGTCTACTCTGCGAACTGGCGGAGTAATAAGACGCTGCTGGTGAATCCCCATTGCTGTCCAGTTCTGGTGTGCTTGTGGTTTCTCCCACACGAATGCCAGTAGAGTCCAGTGAAGAGCTCAATATGCTGCTGTCTGCTGCTGCTGCCAGGGTGTTCAATGTCCCTGTACTGCCACGTGTACCGATGCTCAGACTGCCTGCTAGTTTCCTTGCAGCATTGCCGGCTTGAGCAGTAGCAGCAGCTGCTGCTGCTGACCATCGAGCCCTAGGGCTGACCGGCGTCCCAGTGCTGCTGCTTCTAGTATGCTGGCTAATCCTACCACTACTGCTGCCACTGCTGTTGCTTGCAATGTACTCTAGTGCTTCGTCAAATGAGCCTGTTTTCCTTGCTGCACGGACTGCAGCGCTGCCCGGTGTAGTACTGCCACCTGCTGCGTCAGGCGCTGCTCGCTTTGTTACCGCCATCATAACCTGCTGACTGCCCTCCAGCAACCCGCCAGCTGCTGCTACCGCTGCTGCTTGGCTGGCTACCAGGTGTGCTACTGCTTGGACTGCGATTGGCCCCGCATTCGGCATTATGGGTACTGACATGCCTGAAGAGCCCATGGCTTGGTCGCCAGCATCTGCAGCAAACAGAACCCCCCACTTCAGCTCACTGGACTATTCGAGTACTGAGCACTTAGCGATCATAAGAAACATATTGAAAGTAAAGCAGTCAAGCTCATGTCAAAACACATATACCTCATCTTTTGCGCAGTTCCAGCAAACAGCAGCGCATGCTCTTGTGTCATTACTGTTGTACCCAGGCATAAGCCCACCTGCTCCATCAGAGATCCCCATCCGCTGAGCAGCAACTGCTGCTGGCATGTGAAACATACTGCCTCCATGCGTACTCCCACTGCCATTCTCAGACAGCTCCGACACAGCTGCAATAGCTGCTGCTGCTGCTGCATTCCCCAGGGGGCTCCCTGGCACTGCGACAGCTGATGCAGTAGCAGCTGCTGCTGCTGTTACTGCTGCTGGACCTGCTGATGATGTTGCAGCCAGCATCTGAGTAAACAGGGCTGGTTCCTGAAGTGTTGCAGCCCATGTGAGTGTTGTGATCGCTAGGCTGCGCTGCAAGCGATTCAAGTCCAGGATGCCTGCCATCAGCTGCTCATCCCATGACATACTGCTGCTGCCTGCAGCACTGGGACCACCTGCAGAAGCAACAGCGGAACGTTGACGCAACAAGACACCATGTTCACACTCGCTGGCAGCAGATGTACTGCGCAGTGCTAGTGTATCAATACTAGATCGCTCTGCAGTCCTTTTGAATCAGCGCAGCATACTGATGCTGCACCTTGCACATGAAGTCCAAGCCCAGTCAGGACAGGTACTGGACAGACTGTCATGCCACCATGAGTAGGATGACCGAGAAAATTGATGAAGTGGACATAGCACAAATAGAGGCAGAGCAACGATAACCCTATTCTGGCTAGGCCATTGGTCCTGCCCCAGCTGTTCAATAGAGAGCTAGCATTGCAGCAGCGCACCTTGATGTTCATCTTCTGGTGTCTCACATGTTGCTCGCTGGACAACCTCCCCAACCCTATCCACAAAGCTGGACCGGTCCTTCCTTATGGCACTCAGCATTGCAGACAGGCTCACTAAGGGCAAGTTGCCAACATCACCCCCAGCAGCAGCAGCAGGCAGTGCAGGAAGCGCCGATGCTAACGCAGCTGATGCTGAAACATCAGCAGCTGCGGCTACTACTGCTTCATCTGTATCAACGCCATCGTCACCCTCCGCAGTTGTTCTAGCAGACCTTTGCAGCAGCGCCGCTTCAATTGGTGCATCGCTGGCATTAGCGGCTGCTTGCGGAGTGACTGCCGGCTGCTGTGATGCAGCAGTTGATGCTGCTGGACTTGCCGCTGCGACGGCAGCTGCTGCCTGTGATCTGAAGTATGGATGGCTTTGTAAAGCTGTTTCCAGGACGTCAAAGGCTTCGTTGGACTCCTACAGATACACACAATGTTTATACGCCTGAAGCTTGATGCATTGCAATCAAAAGTCCTAGACAAGAGACAATGAGACTGAAGCTGAAAAAGAGCGGAGTCGAGGGGTATGGCACAAGCACTCAGAGGGCAAGTATCTCCACAGCCATTGACACACCGCAGTCAGTAATCCCAAGGAAAGAAGAGAAATGAAGACAGAAGCTGTGACAAGCAGCAGAGCCAAGGGGCATGGCACAAGCGCTGATTGATCCAAGACCTCAACAGCCGGCTCACCTGGCACAACTCAGCTGCCTCCTGCTTTAGCCATATCAGCTGTGCATTCAAGCTGTAGGCGATCTTCATCCGAGGCACCACCACACTACTAGGATATATGGTGTCCTGATGCAGGCACATCACACTTCTGCCAAGGCCAAAGTATCTTACAAACCCGGAATGGAGAGGCGTACCAAACACCTCGAGGCCAGGGGCATTGAAGCAGAGGGACAGGAACATGCCAAAGGACATGCATGCACAGACTTGAGACAACGGAAGCCTGCAACATCAACATGCAACGCACAATTGAGGTTATTGGAGATCAAGCTCTGCATTTTTGATGGGCAGAAGGCTGTTGAACAGCCTTAGGGCACTGGTATTGGTTACAACGATGTGTGCAGGAGAGGTTGATGTCGTATGCATAGAACAGTATGATTTGCATCAGCAGTACATGGGAGAGATAGAGATGTTATGTGGTGTATATGCCATCATCTAGCAAGACACATTCACAACTTACATGCGGACACCAGCTTGGCTTGATCCTGCATGCTCTCGGGTGCCCTTGGGCCTCATCCACATCCACACCTGCATATTCAGGATATCATGCGCAAGTGCGCGTCAGCGACAACTCGTCGCCCTCTCAAGCTTCACTGATATACCCCTGACGTTGGTTAACAACCAGCACCTCAGATGTCACACTATTACACCAAGCATTGAGAGAACGTCAAGCACTGAAGCAACTGTCATGGGAATGCTGCTTACCTGGCCACGGTCCTCTCCTGGCAGCGCAGCATATGCTGGCAGTGTTGCAATAGACAATGTGATGCGGCTGCCAGCATGCAAGAAGGTGCGGACATGACATGTCACACCATCACCACAACCAGCTGCCTGCACACATACAAACAGGCAGCATAGCATAAAGCACCATTATCTCCACAGTCCTTGGATGTGTTTGCAAAACTCCAGAGACTTACTGTACAGACAGCCTTGGGTGGCAGTAATAAACTGGTACCAGAACAGCACACTACCGGTACCAGTACAGTACCAGCTTTGTGAGTGGCAGGAGTATCAATCAATGTGCCACTGAATCACTCTTGGTAACTAACGATGTTGAAGCTATGCCTGTGCTTTCTGGGTTGCAAACAACCCTGTACCACAAAGCCACACAGCCCACCTGACACTTCTTCTGTGCATGGGGTGCAGCTGCCACAATGAACGCAGCCAGACTCAGATCCGAGTGACAATAGTAGTCGATTCGCTTGATGGCAGGCGGCTCGCAGAGAAGACCGCGCCTAGGGTTGCGACATGCCATGGACAAATACACATGTTGCCTACGGGTCACAGAAAACCATCGTCAAAATGATTACATGATAGAGACTCCAGTGTGACAGGCGGCTGGGTACAGACCCTATCACAGACAAAGCCCAGGCACATACACAGCAGATACTTGTCAACACATTTCTGAAGAGACAGCGTTTGCTGGTAGCGTCAAAATAGGCAGTGCACAGATGTGAGCTAAGCTGTCTGCCTTTATCAAGAACACTGAACCTACATGGGCCTGTTTCATCATGAGCAGTTGACACACTCTATGATCGGCAGTTTGTTTGCAAACACACAATCTGCGCTGATAGATGGTATGCGTACAGACACAGCACACCAGGTTAGCTGTGAGGCTTACCTATCATACAGCTGCAGTCCCTGCAGCCTCAGTGGTGCTACCTGTGGCACAGCATCTAAACCCTGACCTGACTGCTCTGGATCTACAGCAGCCTCATCACCAGATAACAGATCATCGCTGTCCTCAGCATACGTTCTCCGCCTCAGCGGGTCCGTGAACTCGGGCTCGTAGAGCTGAGCCTGCAGCTGCTGCTGTTGAGTGGCAGAAGCTGATGAACCAGGCGTACCAGGGATGTCTGCTTCCAGCTGGTCCTCAAACACAGCAGCTCCAGTAGCAGCAAAAGCAGGCAAGGAAGAGTCCTGAACAGGTGACAACCGGCTTGCTATATGTCCATTGCTATCTTCTATGATGCCTTCTGACTTTGGGGCGACTTCTTCAGCATCAAGCAGCAGCTCAACTTGCTGCTCTTGCTGCTGCTGTTTAGGTGTGGGAGAGTGTCTGTAATAGGCTGCCGAAGCATGCTGCTGCTGTTGATACAAGCGGACTGCTGCTGCATGTTGCTGCTCTTTCTCCAGAGCATCTGGTATTACTACATGGGGTGATAGTGATAGCAGCAACCGGCTACTAGCAGGAACGTGTTCTGGGTTGGTGGCATCTGCTGAACTGCTGATGGCAGCTCGTGCAAGTGAGCGAAACAGGCTGACGTCCTGAGAGAGGTCTGCGGCACAACCACAGCAGTTCAAGCGCTTCAACATGTATGTATGCAAGACTGCAATGCCTTGCCTATGCCTGAGCAACTCTAGGCTTGCTCAAACTCACACAACAGACAAACATGCTGCATACCCTGATGTAGCATTTGTGTTCTGATAACCATAACACAAACAGCGAAAAGCACCATGATTCTTGATACAAGCATGCAAGGCAGCTGCGTCCTGCAACCAGCTGCAGCCATACCTGGAGCTGCCAATGCTGCAGTGCCCAGTGCCAGCTCCTCAGCCAGGAACGCACACTCAAGCCCTTGATGATACGCAGCCAACACCCCAAACTTCACAATGCGCTTCAGCTTGGTCAACTCAGCAGCAGAAGCACCCCACAGAAGCACTGTGCAGCCTAGTGGCGATGGGCAGCCATCAAAGATCATCAGAGTCTTTGCAGCTGTCGGCGTTGAAGACACAGGGAGAGGCTTCGCCATGCCTGGTCTTGCAGCTTGTGGTGCAGCTGGTGGCGCTAGCACAGTGCCAGCAGAAACAGCAGCAGCAGCAGCAGCAACAGGGGTGCCCCCGCCACCTGCTGTCACTGCTGCAGATGCTACATTATGTGGAGGCGCCTCTGTTCCATTGGTGGCAGCAGTTGTGCCATTACCAAGGGCCCCTGGTGCTGCTGTTAGATGCTGTGCAGTAGCAGGGACGTCTGATGCCACCTGCTGTTGTTGCTGCTGCTGTTGCGGCTGCGTAACAGCAACTGGCAGGGGTTCTACATGAAACCTGCTGCACGTGCCAACCACTTGCGGTGACAGCTCTTCCACTGATGCAGCAACCTACAGCGCAGTAAAACATGGAATGGTCGAAGACTCAACACCACTACAATGCAAACCCAAGGGTAGATGCTGACAACTGGCTACACATATAAACCTTGCCATGTCTCGTTCAGCACATGCAAGCACCGCTTGCTTCCGTTTTTGCAGTGGATATGATCAGTGGACACTATCATCGTACTCCCCTCAACCCTACCTTTATTCCCATGCATCTGCTGAGCCTGTCCAGCAACTCTGGTTTGGTGTGCTGCACCAGGCTGATACCCTGGGCCAGTAACTCCTCCTGAGCACTCCTTGCAACACTGCGCTCTACCATCAAGAGATCTGGCCTGTACGATACAACCAACAGCAGCACTTTACTCAGCACTAGATAGATAGCCGTTGACAATACCTCAGTTGCTGTACATGGAACAATCCGTGACCCAACATAGAGCCACCAACAGTGCTGCAGTCATAGTGCAAAGAAACTCACTTAGCAGCTGCAATCCTTGCGACCGCCAGCCTCAGATGCTCTTTCTCCTGTTCCAACAGTGTGTCAAAGCTGCTGAGCTTGTTGGCCACTCGCTGATACTCCAACGCTCCAGATAACAACGCCACGCATGGCTGCTGTATGTCTGTGCGCATCCGGCGGTGTGCTACATTCTTCTTGGCCACTACACCTTGCACCACACGTGAGTCTGATGGACAACCCATGTCAGGCAGGCGCTTGACCTGCATCAGCATCCACAATGCCATGCCCTTGAAATGAGTATATATCAACATGAATGGGTGCACTATCCTTGCACGATGGTGCTAAGCCACATGATTGCTGCCTTGCCTCCGCGGTGCAGGACTGGAATGACTGACAGCTATGGCAGGCACATCCATCTGCCGTGCTGGATCCATACGCCATGCAATGCTGCGAGTAGTTCACAACTGCTGTCAAGTGCTGTTACACTTGCATGTGTGCTAAGTGATCAGCGCAGCCCGTCTCACCTTGACATAGAATCTCGGATCCTGCTGCCCATATGCAGCTGCTGCTGCAGGCAACAAGGCTTTGGTTGCTTCATTCACCAGCTGCAAGATTATGGGCATCCACAGGTTAGGCTGCTCAACAGCCTCTGCCTGCAGGAGCTGCCACAGCAGCAGCTGAACATGCCTTTCAGCCACCACAGCAAACTCCTGACGGTTGAGCTGCACTAGAGGATGCAAGCCTGTGCTGATGGTGCTGGTATTGGCTGTAGCTGCTGCTCCTGCTGGCGCGGCTGCACCATTAATGCCTTTACTTGCGCCTGACACAGAGCCATTTGTGGCTTCAACTGCGCCTGAAGTATCTGCTGTAGCATCCTTCCTCGTCTCCGCTGCTTGTAAGAGTGCAGGTACAAGCGTCTCTGCTGGTAGTGGTGCTGTCTCTGCTACTGCTTCACTGGTCGGTCCAAAGGCGCGATCCAGGGTGCTTGGAACCTCCCATGTAAGTGCCCCATCACTGATTGCACTGCCACGGGAAACTGGATTGCCGTTCTGTGCCTGCACACATGCAGCACAATGTCAACAGTGCTGCAAGCCATATAGTTGCTGCAAGCCATGACAATGTCACATTCCAGACTGTCTCACCCAAAGGGACACACCGCATAAAGCAGACAACATATTGGGGAGCTCTGATTGTTGTCAAACAGCTTTGGCACAGTGTGCCAACATTCACCTTGCTTTTTGGAGACTTCTGTTCATCAGCAGCCATTTCTCCAAGCGCACCATCATTCAAATTCAACCTGCAGTGCATCAAAATGGTTCGATGGAAAAATTGCTGCTACTCACACTGCTCTCTGCACCCTCCTAGACCTTGCCTTTATAGCAGCATTAGTGCAGTGGCAAACTGATAAGTGGCTCTACCACCAGGTGCTCGCTGCATTGTTCTCCTACCTGCTTGCTGCTGCTGTCCCATGTACACTGCCAAGGAACAGCTTATCTGCTGCTTCAAACTGGACTTGGTCATTCACATCATCGTCCCGCTGTCGCATGCGATGACCTGCATTGCAAACTATGCCTCTTGATGCGTCCACAGCCCCACAGAAGGATGTACAAGTTGATTGATGAGCAACACGGTGCTGCATCCGCAGCACAGCAGCAAGAGGCTCACAGCACATGCACACAGCTGAAGTCACACGTGAAGATAACGAGAGCTACTCACAGTAGTTGCAAACTCGCATCCATGCCTGATCAGCTGCATCCCTGGGTGGTGGGATTGAATTCAAGGTACAGTTACTGCAAAAGATACGACCACAAATCCTGCAATGATGGCGCCGGTTGAAGACATTGAAGGGTGCTTCACATTCATAACACGCCTTCACTTTGGCATCGTCAATCCAATAATCCTTTCCACCATGTGCTGCCAAAGCCTTGTCTCCTGCATAGCATGGAACAGAGCAGGGTCCTTGCCAGATATGCTGGGTTGAAGTGGTACAACACCACTGTCAACCGTACACCTGTTGCTGCTGGCAATGTGCAGCCTGCCTACTATCGTGCAGCAATAGTGTACATTCACAAGTCCTCAACATTACACAGCTCCTGCATGTGGTTGAAACACTGCATGGCACGGTGCAGTACCTGTGAGAGTGTTGACGATCTTAGACAGCAAGGAGTCCATCAGGCTGTTAGAAAGTTGTCATCAGTGAAAGCTATGTACATCAACACCCGGCGACCCCAGAGTGCGTCCACCGGCTGCTTGCATGATGCATGCAAGTCAGCGATGGCGTTCGACAGAAGACCGGAAGAACCACACGCAATCAAAACCAGAACCAGACTCGACGGCACGATACAATGAGCCAATACGTTTTCAGAATGCTTATATGCTGCTAGACTTCGACGTTCGTGACAGAGTGAATTGGTGTCGGTATTTGAAAACATTCGTTGAGCCTGGAGCCAAACGTTGTAGCCAAACCGAG
>LWCB01013159.1:0-14906 GCA_001630525.1 Coelastrella sp. M60 | reverse complement strand
CTTCCCCCAAACCAAAAAGTCTTCTTTCCCAATCCCAATCGCCCCGGCGGTTGAGAAGCACATGTGAATAAGCCCCCCTTTACCCCCCCCCCCCCCCTCTTCCCTTATGTACAGTGACAGGTAATGAAAACGTAGTATACATGAAAGCAAGCACTGTGACAGATACATACAGCAGACAGTGCACAAGCAAGCAGTTATGTATGGCAACCCAACCACAACAGAAATGCAACTACACACTTACCGTACAAGGCATACTGCTGCAGCTAAAGCTAGTTGATCTGTATTGCACAATACCACAATACCTTGAGGAAAGCGGGTTGGAACTCTGTAGTCTTCAATGCTGCTTCTTGGCTGTCCTTCTGTGCCAGCACGCCGCGGCTGGCGAGGTTGCTGAGCAGCTGGGTCAAAGCCTCCCCAGCAAGGTCTCCAGAGTTGGGGGCAGGTGAGGGTGTCCTGCGGCTGCGACTATGAGGAGGTGGAGGAGGAGGAGGTCCATGCACAGGATCTGACACTGCTGCACCAGGTGAGCTGGGGGACCGCCTGACCATGGGCCCGCCACCTGGTCCCACTGCTACTGCTGCTTGTGGCTGCTGTTGCTGATGTGACACAGTGGCATGCCCCGGCGATACAGGTGGCAACTGACTACCCTGCACCTGCATCACATGCTGTGGTGTTTTGTGCTGCTGGTAGGTGGGTGTGCTGTGCTGTTGATAAGTAGGTGTGTTATGCTGCACTACTGTTTGCTGCTGCAGGCCTGGCTGAGGCAGGGCAACTTGGACTAGTTGGCCAGTTGGTAACTGCATATAGGAGAGCCCTACACCAGCCGGCTGCATACCTGTATAAGGCTGCTGCAAGCCTATATACTGCTGTTGTGGCTGTGCAACTACCTGCATGCTGGGACCTGCTGAGACTGCATAAGTTGTCTGCATCCCTTGTTGCTGTACTAAGGGCTGTTGCTGCGGCACAAAAGATGGCTGTTGCTGTGTAAGGGGCGCAGCTTGCAGCACTGGAGGTAAAGCAGACTGTTGCCGACCATTGCTAGTAGATACCATCCTGCTGGCGACCTGAGACAAAACAGCTGAGGGAAATACTTTGTCCCACGTGCCATAGAGTCTGCTCAAGGAAGGCCGTCTGTCTTGAAGAGTTATGTCCCAGACGGCACCAAACACCTGCAAGAACCATGTGCAACTGACTTCGCTGACAGAGGAAAACAAGGGCTACGACCATATGCTGCTGCAGCGAACATGCATGATGCCACAGGATCGTGCGCTAATGCACAGCTACTCACCTCTGCTATACGTCTTGCGAAGAGAGACACATAAGGCTCACGAACGTTCTTCAATATGCTGTCTACCAGGTAAAGAGCTGGAAGCTTGGCTGGTGGTGGACACTGCAGCGGACCAACATAGCTGAGCGCAAGGTGACTAGATTGAGCTTGTGATAAATGTGCAAGCCATATCACAAGCGAGGTTACCGTGAGGATGTGCTGCTCAATGACGCCAACTATGCCTCCTGCAAACTCTTTCTGAGCCTCTGCCAACATGGAAAGCGCGTTGATGGTTGCCTTGTCATTTCTCTGCAGCTTTCTCGTCAGCTCATCGCCGTATGCCTTTAAGAACTCCTCCATACTCTTGAAACAGCGCTGCAGACTGGGCCACAATGCGTAGTACATGCATCAACACTTGTCATGCACAAATATATTCAATGCAATCAATCATGCAACAGCGAGTCCTATTAGCTGTGCACCAAGAATCGGAGCGTCACCGATCAAACCTAGAACCCAGCAAGTGGTTGTTGGCAGCTGCCAGAAGGCCTATACATCAGTGTATCAAGTTCTCTATTTACGCGTTGAAGTGCCGCGTGCATCGGGTTGCTCCAAGCTGTGGTCTAGGACTTGCAGTCAGTCTGTTATACCGACAGTAAAACAAAGTTACAGTAGGTAAACCGTGCTGAATAGCCCGATGCAGCTTAGACCTCCCGTGCAATGACTGTAAATTCACGGTAAACATATAGCCCAACGCAGTAAGCTGCTTGGCAACAACTGAGGTGCATCCTCAGTTATGCTGAACCATAGTTTACTGCCAATGTATCGTCTCACATACTTGCAACACCCCAGCTTGCTATGACAACGTTGTTGATTTGTCCAATCGCTTACTGACGATCATCTTGTTTCTTCTTCGCCTTCTACTTGGGAACAAGTCCAGCTCATCAGCTGCATCTGACTGCATCACAGCCACACATGCACAGAGATAACCTCCTGGTCACACTACATGCAAGGGGTGTCCATCTACTAACACTTTTGATGCAGCATCAACTCTACGATCGCGTTGCTCATATGCAAAGAAGGCCTCGCCCCTATGCTCAAGCATTGCAGAGGCCCAGACAACTTACTTGAAGCAGTGTAGCAAACTCCTCGAAGCTCAGTCGCCCATCACCATCAGTATCTACTCGCCGTAGAACAGCTGGAACTGCATCTGCTAGAGCATACGGCTCCTGGGTGAAATGCACGTGCAGGTACACACGAGACAGTCACGCCAGGCTGTCAGCTCAGTGAAAGCACTGCTCAGCGGCCAAAACGGCATTGTGGTTGGCAGGTGAGTCGCTAGGCTGGCCGGTTGCCGCATGCTGTCTCAATCAATGCACACCTGCGTGAGATCACTGCAAAGCTCACCTGGCCCTCAAGTTCTGCTGGCCCTACTCCAGCAAGGAGATGCAGCAGCTCTGATCTGCTGATGCTGCCACTGCCATCCGCATCAAATGCATCAAACACCTGCACAGTGTCAGGAACAACCACCAAGCTGCCTGCATATAAGACCTGTAACTGCCTCCCAGACTACTGTTGAGCTGCCATAAGAAACTTCCCTGGGAAACATCGAACCTGTACACTATGTACAAGCTCCCTTCTACCAGCGGTCGCTAACGTGGTGTGTAGCAGTGATATGGCACGGCCCCCCTCACCTGCTTCAGCCAGCTCCTCCACTTGCTGTCTCCCTGTGCCTGCGTCCAGTCCATGAGGGCTGCCAGCCACTCATAATAATCAACAGAACCGTTGTGATCCAGGTCAAACTGAGACATCAGCATGCGAATCTGCATCAACCCCAACATGACAGTCAGCGCCGCTGATGGCATCAGGTGATGACTGTCACCAGCATCCCAGGATTTCAAGTCAGCTTTGTCACATGTGAGCTGTGATGTGACTTCCCCCAGCCCAGCCTCACCTCAACCTCACTGAGGTCATACTTGCCACTGACCAGAAGCTCCCTGACCGCTTCATAAGGGATCTTGCCCGTGCCCTCAGGGTCCAGGGCAGCAAAGCTCTCAGCAAGACCTTGTAAGCTGCCGGCATCAGCACCCATAACTCGAGCAACCTCACACAGCGCAACCTGCAAACACAACATGACTATTGTGTCTTCTCTGGATAGCATGACGATGCATCTGACAGGAACCCAGGAGGTCATAAATAACACACTGCTTGAGCTGCCCTTCAGAATGACTGAAGAATCCAGGTGAGTTCAAAGCAGCACATTCCTGCAACAGCTGGCGTGTGCATGCATCCAAGCCACCACCTCCGTGGCAGGTACACAACAAGACCTCTTGGCGTCACCAATCAGGCTGTTCATGACCACCAAGCATCAGGGCGGAATCAAACATGCTGCAACTACCTACCTGCTTAAGCCTTCCATAAGTTCCATATCTTTGCAATCGCTGCACCAGGCTGTCATCTAACGGCCGGGTTGACGGCCCGCCACTGCTGCTGCTGTCACTATCATCTAGGCTGGTCACTGCTGCTGCAAGCCAAGGGTGCTTCAGCAGTTCTGCTGCTGTTGGTCGGTGCAATGGGTCACGAGTTAGCATGGACTGAACAAGATCACGAGCACCAACTGCAGGATGCAGCATGGAAGATAGTAAGGGTGTTGGCAAGCAACACTCAGATGAGTAGCACGTGCGAGTAGTAGTAGAGCAGCCTGATGGCACTGCACAGGACATTACTCAAGTGGATGTGCTGCAGGATGCTACAGCTGTTGAAGCATTTTTCAAAAACTCCTTGACACAGCCATGTTGCAGGCTTCAGGTCAAACATAAGGTTGATATGCTGCAGAATGATGCAGAGCAGTCACACTTGTATCAGTACTTATGACTTAACCAGACTGAAAAAAGGCAGGGCCAGTATGAGTACCTGATATTGTATCCCATGGTGGCCATTCAAAGTCAAATTTCCCGTACATGATTGCCCTCCAAAGCTGCTTGTTGCTTCCCGCCACACTTCCAAACTGAGTTTCAACACTGCTCTCTGCCTGAGCATCACACCAGTCAGGGTCAGCATGCCAAGGAAAGCGACCTGAAACACAAAGACACAGGTTTGAGAAAAATGTTTTGACGCTGCAAGGCGAAAGTGCAGCATTGTTCACAGGTACAGATGCTGCAGTGGCAGCAGTTTACTCATGTCTTCAACATCAACAATTCCACAACAGGTATCTGAAGACGCCTGCTACCTGTCAGCAGCTGATACGCTGTGACTCCAGCTGACCACACATCAGCAGGGAAGCTGTATGATTGACGCAGGACTTCAGGTGCAATGTAGAAAGGAGTACCAGCCCTGCACAACAGATGAGCAGCGTACAAGCTGGACGCAGTGACAAATGAGCCTGGATGACTCTATGGTAGCAGGATGGTCCTGTCCTCGGCAAAGTGGAACCCTCTGATGCCAAACACACCCTTCAGTACAGGATGATGATCGGGATCACTGCATACCTCATGACAACACACCCTGCATGAACCACCTGCACCCTGCTACACATTGACACCTATGCATGCAGCAGGCAGAGACCAGATCACACACAACCTCACACAGCACCCACCTTTCTGTCAGCACCTGCTCTGGCTTGCAATACTCAGCCAGTCCAAAGTCCACCATCTTCAGCGGAGAGTTCTCTCGGTTGCTGAGGAACAAGAAGTTCTCTGGCTTCACATCTCTCAGCACAACACCCTTGGCATGACACTGGGCTACTGCTCGCAGTATGTCCGCGATGATCCTGCAGATACACCAGCAGCTGGAGCTCAAGACTGCACAGTACCCAGAGAGAGAGGGGATTTTGGACTAATGCGACTGTGTATGAGCCGGACACCATCAGGAATAGGCAGTGCACTTTGACACAGCAAGTGCCGGTGTTACAATGAATATCATACTTTGCTGCTGTTGCCTCTGTGTAGCTTCCCCTCTTGATTCTGCTCCAGAGGCTGCCTCCTGCTGCCAACTCCATGACCAGGTCAACACACACATCATCCTCATATGCTTCAATGAGATGAATCTGTAGCAGCGGCATAAGCCACATCACAACCATCACACATGCCAGAGGCTTGCTACAGCAAACCATGATGACAGTGCTCAACTGCTCCAGGTCAACTTTGGCACTGTCTGTGCCCACAAAGAGGCCAGCATTGTCCCAGCCAGGACCCAAAGCTGCTGGTGAGGAGGAGGACACACCTCCATCACCTCGGAGTCTGTTCCTGCATCATACTGTGTATCTACTACAATGGGTGTCAAGCACCACACCACAGTGCTGGTATGCTGCAATGGCGCTCAGCTGACGTCATTACATCAAGCATTGTGCTACTCACCACGTTCAAACTCTGCCCCATGTGCCTGAACACATCCACCTGTACACAAAACATTCAGGAGTGAAACAGCTGGTGCAGAAATCTGTGATACAGTGCTGTTGGCAATGAAGGCCATCAAAAAGAGAAATGTCAAGTTTGCCTACTGTTGATGCACTGGGTGATGTAGTAAATGCACAAGCACAGCAGCTAACAGAAAGTGCTGCCCCTCTGTATCATGGGCGCTTGGCTTTGTACACAGCATATTATACTATCGTGTGTTCCCTACAACGGCCAGTATATTTTCCTGCCCGCCGCCAGCAAGTTCCTGCTGCTGCACTCTTCTGCACCACCCCTCCCCCACCTACCTCATGTTGGACTCGTGCCACAAAGTTTGGCTCAAGGTGCTGACCAAAGAAACGCTTGGGAATGGACTTCACAGCATACCTGATCACAACAGACCAGCGACAGCAGCAGCAGCAATGGTGGGAGGTTTCACGAATACCGAGAAAATGCATTGTATAGACATCAGAAAATGGGACTTACAACAGCAGTTGGCAGCGCTGTAACCAAACACAATGCACGCAGGCGACAAAAGTCCAGATCATGGTACCCTGTCGGCTGGGATGCTGTCCACTCAATGGTTACTGCTGCTTCCTGAATGCTTTACAGGTTAGGCAATGACGGGTGGCAGCTGCAACCCATATCTGTCTGCATGTAGTCACTCACTGCCTTCGCGACTTGAGGTGGATTGCCACATGCACAACACCAAATGACCCGGAACCTGGTGAGCAACAGTCACACGGCACAAGCAGCTGATGAGCAGTAATTACATCACCGCAATCAGCCATCAGTACTTCCTGTGTACAATGCCGTCATGCGCTTGTGCAGTTGCAGTAGACCTGGCAGAGACTTATGACGGACGTGCAGCACTGGTTGCTAGCCTTGCTGCCTGATCACTTGCAACCAACATGCAGTTTGTACTGACATGTTGCCAGGGACAACATCACCCACCAATCATGCTGCCCAGGTCAAACTCATCCACAAACCCCTGCTTGAACCTGCAGGCAAACCAGGCAAAACACATGATGCAGCTAGGCCATGTTGGCAGTAGTCTCGGCAGCTATACGCATCTCGGTACTTGCAAAACGGCATAAATGGCTGCTCGTGCATTGTGAACAAAAAAACAGAAATGAAGTGCTGCTGCTACTGCTGCTGACATCTGAGTCATTGCATGGCTTGGCTATGTACCAAGTGGGCTTGCGTATCTATACTCATGCTAATTGACATTGGGAAAAACACACTGTGTCATGATAGGGCATGTTTTGTACCAAAATCTGCCAATGTGTGCAGGGGTTGTTGCAACACGTACCCAAAAGAGTCTATCAAAGCCTGCTGCTTATCTTCTTGCTGTGCACAAGGTTGCAGAGTAGCTTTCGCTTCCAGGCAGGTCCGAGGTTTTAATGAATGGCGCATACTGCGGCAGCAGTCTATGCCGCGAGGGCAGTGCGTATGCAGCATTGTCCTCTGCATGACTTGTGCGTAGGTGTCCAGTTACTGCTCTCTTGTTCTGAAAAGCAACCGCATGCACAAGGGACCAGCACTGTCCAACGGTTGTCTTGCACCACGTCAGTCAAAAAGGCCTGAAACTGTAGCTTAGCTCATCCCATGCTGGTGCGAAGGTGTCTAGCAACGTCTGCAGCTCCTTGCTCAGGGCAAGGTCCCCTCACTGCAATCATCGCTGTAAGAAAGGAACATTGCACAGGAGCAGTGCATAATGTACAAAGTATGCTATGTGTTGCTGGCCGTAAGGACCGTACAAGCTGCTGTCCAGATGGAGGTCCGGACGGGATCCCGGACGGTCACACTCCGACAGTGACAACCGATTCTTGGTTTTGCGGAGACTCATCTACGACGCACGTTATCAGAAGATGCAATAGGCTACTTGATCATCGCTGACTCGTCACTCGGTAGGCGGTACATACAAGTTTTCGTTACTGCTAGGCGTCACCAGCTACCCGCCTCGCCACGATATGTCAGATGAAGCAGAATATGAAGCACTGCCACAGAGAAAGATCAATAGAAGGCAAAACCGACGTAGAGGAGAAACCCCTTCGGAGGCAGCCGCAGCTGAGCAGCATGCAGCAGTGGAGGCAGTAGCAGTGGCAGACAGCAGGGAGCAGCCAATATCACACAGTCAAACACAACTGATAGACCAGATAAACAGTCTCAGTATAAGTCACAGATCTCCAACACATACTCAGCAGGAAGATCAGCCCCACACCAGCATGCCTGATATGCCTGTTTACAAATCAGCAGCAGTTGGCCATTACCAGTTTGAATGTGGGTGAGCTACCTCTCGTGCGTGCACTGCAGCAGAAGAATCATCATCTGTCAGATTTTGACGCTATTTGCCATTCACACGCTCTCTACAACCAAGAGAGCATCAAGTGCTACATCCAGGAGCAGCCTTCTCATCCAACCTTGTCACTGCTTGTTCCTTGCAGACCTGGACCATACTGCTGACGTTCAACTTCACGCATGTGAGGGTCCAAGGAATACATTGATCCTATGCATGTGTCAGAGACAGCAGCAGCACCTGCTCAGGTGGCAAGCATCTCCACGTTGCTTTGGCTCCTGTTGATGTCCAGTGCAGTGTTCATGTCACATCTCAAAGTCATCTGCATCGCAGGTGCCACAGCTCAGCAGATGCCACAGTTGATGCGTGGTAGAGCAAGGCAGCAGCATGCAGATCTCCTGACCATTGCCCGAGTGC
This sequence comes from Coelastrella sp. M60, assembly GCA_001630525.1. Taxonomy (NCBI): domain Eukaryota; kingdom Viridiplantae; phylum Chlorophyta; class Chlorophyceae; order Sphaeropleales; family Scenedesmaceae; genus Coelastrella; species Coelastrella sp. M60. The sequence continues at coordinate 6,535 of LWCB01013159.1, read as the reverse complement.
AAGGTTGCGGGGTGCATCATGTGTCAGATGATGACACCAGCAATTCAACCCTATCAAGCTGAGCCCCTTATGTCGCTGTTTGCTAAAGGTTGGGATTGACAAAGGCTGCATTGCTGGTGTCCTTACACAGGGGGTTCATCTCTGCGGGATGCGTTTGAGCAAGTAGGTCTGGCCATGTTCAACTACATGACACCTATAGATGATCTGGTAGAAGATGAGGCTTGCACCCGGTGAGGTGAACGTGTGTTTGACAATTGCCAGTCGGACCTGCCACAGCAAGAGCATTCATGTATTAGAAAGCAAGAGGAAAGCAGAGTCTTTGTGAGTTGGGTGTTTCTATCCTTGGTAATGCAAGTGCACTCATTGTACAATGAAGTGCCAACAAGCAGCATGCACAAGTAGTGCTGTGGCAGTGCAAGTTATGCATGCATCTGGCATGTTACTTGGCCACCTACACAATGCTCAAGTGACACTCTCTCTGCTGCGGTTATTGCTGAAACTGTCCTTGCGCCTGACAGACACATCAGTGTGAGCGGCCATGATCTTCATTCTCTGTTGTTTGCATACCTGGATGAGTTGTTGTTTGTGTACGCCACCGAGTACATCATGATGAAAGACATCACGATCAACAGCATGGACACAGACAGCTTCACACTCACAGCAACAGGGTGAGGACTCACAGCAGGAGCCTTGCTGCCCGGGCTACAGAGTCTTAGACTCGCACAAAGCAGCATAACGACAACCGTCACTACAAAACAACGAGAGTGTAACATTAATCAAAGCAGGAATGCCTCAATCTGAATGGTGTAGATAGCCTACTTGTTGCAATCCTGGAACACATGGTCATGTGATGTCTGCATTACAACCAACCAATGGGAATTAGGGGTTCGTACTGTGCACACTGATGTGTCTCACTGTGTTCGCACTGCTGTTGTGTTCTTTGTGCCCCTGCAGTCGTGGTGAAAAGTTTGACCGCCACCGTCATGAGTGTGGTACAGAAGTCAAGGCCATCACGTACAGTGCAATGCAGATACGCGAAGAGGGAGAAGATGATGCTGAAGTGTTTGTGATCGTGGACATTTGAAGATATGTCAACAAGTTAGCCATGCAACAAGTAAGATGCCTAGTACAGCTGAATAATATGCACTGGGGCCGCCACCCAGAGCCGTGTCATCGATGAAAAGAGATGTGCTGCTGAACCCAGATTTCGCCCTGAAGATATGTAAACTGCAGCTGCAGCTGCGGTAGCTCAACTTGAGGCACAGCAGGGCTGCTGCGGGGAACCTGTTGATCCAGCCTGTCTGCTAAGCGCCGCTGCCAGCAGTGCTAAGTATGCTATCATGATCAGTGTAACATGGCTGTACAGGCACGGACTACAGACTACGCTGAGTCAGCATCCGCTGCTTGCACTGAGTGGTGCTGGCACACCTGATGGAGAGTTGATCATAGAGGATCAGAGTGTGTTTCCTGCTCTGCTGCCTAGCCCAACTGCTGTGCAGTCTGAAAGAGGTACAGAAGAACGGTTCTTCAACCCATATTTGCTTCATTAAATTCTCTCTTTCTGTCCTTGCCGTCTGTTGTCAGTTGGTGCGCCCCCATGATAGCTGTCACAGACGTGTCACAAAGTCGTCTCAATCCATTGGTGCTGCAGTCGCTACAGCTGCACTATCGTAGTTGCTTTTACAACTTTTGAATTTACAAGTGCTTCCGACTAGGCAAGTCAGTCAGCCAGGTCGTCATGACCGGATCATTCAAAGGCTTGCAAGTCAGCATCATGGCTGGTGCAGTTGCATCTGATGATCGGATGGCTTGAGGATTCTGTGGACAATTTGTGGAATACAATCCAACATAAGGCCATTGTATGGCTTGACGAGGAGGCACCCTAGGCCTATGAACATGCCAACTGGGTCAACCACTACAGATAATCAATGATTGATGAACAACGACCAACATGCATCATCTCCTCCATCAGAATCGACTCGAGCTCAGACTGGCAAAATCTTGTACACAGTCTGTGCCCAGCGGTAGACAGCTGACATGACACTTGGCATGCCCGCACATGTGCATGTACATGCCTTGCTGACAATGAAGATGTACCTTGCAAGTAGTTGTAACACGCTTTGCACATATGCAGTAGCCTGAGATGTTGTTGCTGTCACAGCAGTCATACGGGTGATGTGCGACATATTGGTGCACATAGCAGAACTTCAATTCATGAGGGTGTCAGAGAAGCATTGGGTCCACTCAACAGATGGAACATGAGCAAAATGCTCTCTGACAGCACTGTAGGAAGGCATTTGGAGAGCACTATGAATATATATATATATTCAGCACCAAGCATAACTTACTGGTATACAAACATGTACATAGTAAGTGAACCAATGCATCAACTACATGTAAACACATGTAGGTCATGGGTGTCCAGCGTAAAGTACATCCACAAGTGTGTGCAACGTCAATACCAGACCAACAGTATTAGAGACTGGACCCAGACCATTACTGGGCACTGACATCTTTCACCGCAACCAAGTGGTCGTAAGCAAGCCACCAATGACGAAGACTGTTGAACATTGCACCTGATCAGAACAATCACTCGTACAACATCAAGCCATCAGACCAGGTGTGCTGGCAAATCTTGCCACACACAACTGCCTGACTGTCGACTGTTGCAAGAAAAACAGTATCTCCTAGCGAACTAATTCTATTGCGCACTCAGTCAGAGCCTGGTAGAGGGCAGGCTTCAGGGGACACGTTGGCCTGACACAATTGCATGCATAAGAAACATGTGCCAATGTTCTTGACGCTGAGCAGACATTCCCATCACAATAGTCACACATGAGCTCAGTGCAATGGCAGGTAGACCAAGTAAAACCATCAGAGTTCCTCACACAAACATGCAGGACTGGCCGCAGAGGTAGGATGTATCAACAGCTGCATGACACTGCATAAGAATCAGCATCAGCTGGCTGGCCAAGATTCAAAGCTCCTGGCTTATTATGCCCATCATCATCGTCTGCAGCCAACAAGCTGGGTGTATCCAGTATCCTCAACACCAGCTCCTCAAAGGCGACACCCACTGCAATGTTTTGCTTGGCGCTGGTCTCAACAAACAGACAGCCATGTTGTTTGGCAAAGTCAGCACCTTCCTGCCAGCTTACTTCACGACGGTCATGCTGCAGATCAACAACAAAGTGGACAGTGTACACGTAAACCATTGGCATTGAAGTGCAACATCAACCCTGGATGTGAGTAAGCAATGAAGCAGACCACGCCTACGGACACTGATGCATGACTTAAAGGTAATCAGGCTACCAAGGTCTCCACATGTAAAAGTTCCGCTCAGACACCCCTAGTACAAAGGTGACCCACATACTGCCAATCAAGGAGCTGACACATGTCATCATCATCATCAGCAGCAGCACCATCCCCAGCTGACCTGGCCCCCTCACACCCCCCACCTGATCCACCTTGTTGGCCACCACCATTCTTGCCACATCAGGATGAGGCTGATACTGCTCCAGTTCACACATCCAGCTGTCGGACAGGTCAGACAACGTCTCACGGCGAGTCACATCGTACACTGCAAGATAATGAAAGGAGCTGTGATGAGACAGAACAACTACAAACTCTCAGATGAATGCATTTGCTGGTCAACGTGCACCTGGACCACGAGACACACACCTAACAGTGCTTGATGAACTATGCTTACCAAATATGATGCCCTTCGCTCCCCTATAGAAGGTTGAGGTGAGCGCTCTGAAGCGTTCCTGGCCTGCCGTGTCCCAGATGGTCACCTTGACGTTGAGGTCATGAACAACCATGCGCTTGATGGCAAAGTCTACACCTACATACACCACAACAGCAACAGAAGCAGACCAGCTTGGTAAAGAAGCGCTACATGCAGCGCTGTGCCATGAGAACAGATTAGCCAGCATGCACTTGCCAGGACAGGGTTTTGCATATTCCTTGTCACATGATCGCAAGGTGATTGGGCTCCTCAGGTGAGCTGAGTGTGGTGGCCACTCTGCGGCGCAGAGCTACCATTGATGGGACTGCTTGTGGCTGCAGTACTGCTGATGAAGCCCATGCTGCAGGCCGTGTCTTACCCACTGTTGATGGCAGATGTTCTTCAAACCTGTCAGATATAAAGCGCATGACCAGACAGGTCTTGCCCACACCACTGTCACCTATTAACAAGACCTGCACATGCAACAGACAACCAGCACAATAGCACATACGGGCACATACGAGTAGCCAACAATGAGCAGGTGCAATGATAGCACCTGTTGACAGTAGTGCTGTGAGCACTTTTGGCGAAGGTGCTGATCAGGAACAGCAGTGCTGATCCTAGCATGAGGGCCAACTTGCCACAACAAGAACAGGACATACTGCACAAGCAGCCTCTGCCTGCATGATTGCTCTTTTCAAATTGTTACCAACCTTGAATGTATGATCAGGTACCCATGACGGTGCTGGCATCAGAGGCAGGTCAGTACTGTCTGAGTCTGCTGCCTCACCCCCACCATCACTGCTGATGCTGCTGCTGCCTTCTTGACCATCATCAGCAGCGTCAGCATTGTCTGCTCCATTCAAGAAATATTCCTGGTGATACATTGAGTCTTCATTGTCGCGACTATGCATCCACGGATCCGGACCGCCTGTTGCTTCTGCGTGCGAGGGCTGCTTACTATGCTGTTGGGCACTGCTGCAATGTCCTTGTCCTAGGTCAGGTGGGTGCGAACTATGCATGAGCGTTGCGGCTGGTGCAAGTAACAGAATACGTGTCTTATGAAGCCTGCTGATGCACTGCCAGCACCTCGGCTATTCGTGGCAAGCATGAGGAACCGCCTGCTGAGAGTGACATGGGAACTGACGAGGCTGCATGTATCACATGGCAAACTCGTGACAAGCAAATATAGACTTTACATGCATACAAATGAGCTTCTCATGCCGATCAGCGCGTGTGACTGCAACAACAGCAAATCGTACTGGGGCGGGTCAATCTCCTTGGCTGTTGAGAGGCAATCGAACTGGAGCCAGACAAAAGGAATTTGAAATTGCAATAATTTTAGAAGTCCTCGAAATGGCTCTCTCGGCCTGCATGGCAAGTACCGCCATGTTATATTCATTTCAAGTCACGCGGGCACCTTGAGAAGCCCTGCTGCACTGACCGTTGATGTAGACTAGTCTTGAGTGTGTATTGTCAGTGCGCATGTACTGATCAGCACTGGTCTCCATGTGATGCCTACTTTTGTCAAAGCACGCTACCTGTGGCTGGCAGCACATACTGCGCGTGCTTGATGCGCTTGGTGCTTCAGAGCGCTTGATTGAACATAGACTACTTTGCAAGTCTCTGTCCACCGTAGTGTGGTCTGCGGTAGTGTAAACAGACAGTTACCACCCCAAGCGGAGCGCTTTCACAGCGGAGACAGGGATGTCAGACGTAGCAAAGGTGCAACTTTGTTAACAACCTTTTTCTTCATCATTCGCACAACATTCTGAACCTGCTGACAACATGTGCGCAGGCAAGTACTGCTGGAGCTACAGTTGCACAGAACATATCAGGGGGGAAGCAACTTGGCAGCAAACAGCAGTCGTGCGACAGCACTGACACCGGCGCAAGAATGGACCAGAATACCACCAACAGTGACAGTGCCAACGTCTCGGGTGGTGTCGTGAACAACCACAAGCCTCTCACAGTGAGCTCCTTGGACAGCAAACTGCCCACATCTCGCAATGGTATCAAGTTGATGCAAATATATGACAGCAACTCTGGATCACTTCCATTGTTCTGGTCAGCACAGCACTGCATCGACGATGAAAGACTGTTCATGGCACGGAAGCCTAGGGCCAGTATTCTGAGCATGGCCATCAACCCCTTGGAATGTGCAGGAGCAGGAGGCAGAGCAGATGTTGGCTCCAGAGGATTACCTTGAGGAAGAGGAACGACTACGCAAGGAAAGGGAAGAGGAAGCTGCACAAGTAAGGCACGAGGATCACCACATCAATAGCAAACGATGTAGGACTACTTCCTCTTACCAGTTCCCAGCAACCCTCAAGGCAACCTGTTCTGTATACACTCAAAACACGTGCGGTTCCCTAACCTGTGCTGCTTGCGCTTGATTCATGTAGGCTGCATCTGCCACTCCCGAAAAGATCTTGAGCAACCAGCGCTACAAGCAGCTAGATGATCTCATTAGTCGTGCAGGCATGTTCACACAGTTCCTCACAGAGCAGATGAGAAGTTACCAGGAACCAGCCTCGGGATCAGAACAACAGCAGGCAGAACCGACAGCTGAGGAGCCAGCAGCAACGAAAGGCAAGCGGAAGAAGGCAGCAGCCAAGGAGCAGGCCAACAAGAAGGCAAAGACAAACTTGGCCGGTGCAGTGGCCAAAGGAGCAGCACCAGCTGCTGAAGTGGGCTCCAGCACAGGAACCCTGCTTGAAAAGCAGAGGGTGAGTGGGACGGTGACTGATAGTTTGATGCTAACTTATCTACCTGTTACAGTGCAAGAGGTTGTAGGGCGGTTGCTAG
>LWCB01013148.1:0-12950 GCA_001630525.1 Coelastrella sp. M60 | reverse complement strand
CAAATTCAAATGGTTATTGTACAAAGTCAAGGTTTGTAAAGGGCTCCAACGATATTATTTCAAAGTTACGGTTGGTAAAGGGCTCCAATGAATAGCGTTGCAGCCCTTTACAAACCTTAATTTTGAAATACTCTGGTAGAATCAAGGGATGAGGCCTGGGATCATGAAGAGATTGCTTGCTGATGAAACGTACATGCTCTGTAGCCTACAGATGATATGCGGCACTGCAGGCTGACTCAGCCGGTACTCTACGGTACCATGCTTGCTTTGCACATTTAAATCACACCTGGGGGCAGCAACCCCAGGAAAGATTTCAGTCTGGGAAGTAGCCATGGGAAATTTTCAGCTGAATTGCCACACATGGTGCTGCTGGTCATTCAATGTGAAGCCTTCATTGTGAAGCCCAGTAGTGACTATAGTAGCTACTGCAAGTGATCATTCGAGGCGCTATTGCATTCTGCTGTGTGTTGTGTCTTGATAAGCAGACAGGTGCTTTCCTGATATAGTGTACAGACATGCCCTAGGGCTTGCTCCAGGCACCATGTTGGTGCAATGAGGCTTCTCTCATATCAACGACCTGCCAATGAATGCTTCTAGTGGCGGGGACTTGAACAGCAATGTGCCACATTACAGTGTAAGCTCTCGCACAAATGCAACAGTCTCACTTGTAAGCCCAGTGTTGTGCTTTATCGATCACTGCTTGTGCTGTCGTGTAGTCGCCCTCCAGTTTCTTGACAATATCCACCATGTGGCCTCCAAGGTCCTTGTTATCAGCCCGGAAAGGAACAAAATGCTCCCAGGGCCTCAGAGATCTGCAAAGAGAAAGAGTTGCAATGATTGACAGTCAGTACTCGGTCCAATCCTGTTAAACTGAGCAACTGTGACTCACAGTCGCTCAGTCGCATCACTAGGCAAAAGGAATTAATGTAAAGCTGATGAGATGATGTGATACAGTGTTGTTGTCAGTGCTGAATGCAATCAAGAGATCATTGATACCTATACAGGGAAGTCAGTTGCTAACCAGTAACTTTTATTGATTCACAAACGAATACTATGCGTACATGAACTTCAATTGAATTTGTTGAAGAGCGAGTTATGGGGAATGTGACTCTCAATCTCACCGCAGCCTTCAATATAGACATCAATCACTGACCTGTAGTAGTACTCTATCCAATCTGACTCCTCCTTGATGACAACGCTGTTAGTGAGCATCACCTTGGCCAGCCGAGTCTGAGCCACACAGCCATCAGCAGTAACAAGGTACCGCCACTTGGCATGATCCTCAAGCTCGATCCTTGAGGACTTGACTAACCTGCACAGCAAGACATGACAACACATCTCAAACACAACTTATAACGTGATTTTTGGTATATACAGCACTGTCTTTGAACACTCTTGAGGCAAAACAACCTTTTATGGGTTTTCCTATTCTCAAATCTGTTGGCTGGTTAACAGGTGCAGGATCCGCACTGCAAGCAAGGTTTCACCGATGTTTACCTATCTTTGTACACCCCTTTCGCAGAACCACCGATATGCGTCACTCCCAGGTCCAAGAACTGCGGGTAACGTCGACTCTCCACTGCTAAAACAACACGACTGCTGTTCACCGGCATACAGTTGTGCTGACTGGCACGCATCATCGCCTTGGGCTTCTTCTTCTCCCATGGATACAAGTATATATGCTCGTAATCGTGGTTGAACACGGGCAGTAGCACCTCGTTACTGTTGACGTTCTGCCCGTTTCGCCACTTTTTAAACATCGCAAAGACGGGTAGCGGGCATCGACCTTCTCGGCAAATAGGAAAGTCTTGTAGGCTGAGGATGAACGCTGTATTCGGAAACTTGAGCTGTGAGTGAGCCTCCACTGCTGCTTTCAAGCAAGCAAAGCGCCAGTGTGGGTCGGCACCCTTCATCCAGTGGATGTTGACTGTGTTGTTTTTGATGATAACCAGACCGACGATGGCTCCCTTGAAAGCATGATGAAGCACCTTCTCCTTGAAGGTCTGCAGGGCCAGCAGCGCAGCAAAGAAGCAGCCTCGTTGACCTTCCACCACTCCCTGAGGCAACCGTTGATTGAAGCAGCATATGTGCTATATAGGACCATAAGGGTAAAGCAGAGCAGCAAGCTCCGCATCCCGATGATCCGATGTCATCTGTCACGCCGTTACAAACCCACCAAAACAAATTCTTCAAAGTTTCTTAGGCTCCAAGGAGTCCTTGTGGCAGCCTGGGACTTGAAGGGTTCTAGATCAGGCAACAAGTTCTCTTGATACAACTGCTCCAGGTCGTCATCTGAGGTCGCCCTGATAAAACCAGGTGCATGAGTGACGATCTGAACTGCATCAGCAGGAGATGCCAATTCCTGCATACATACACAAGAACAGTATCTACGCCATGAACGGTTCACACAGGTCTTAATTGCTTCTACACCAATGAGATTCCAGCATATGCTTGCAGAAATTGCTCTGGTACTATGTTTTTGTCGCCCACCATGTCACAAGCCTTCAAGTGCTCGCTGTTCCTGAAGCCAGTGACGTGGTGTGCGACAAAAAGAGTCAGCAAGAACCTGACAACAGTCATGCAGTCAAGGGGAAGAGCAGCCCAACGTTGCAGAACCACTTTGCACGGTGCTACAAAGCTTTGGATGAACATAGTGTTACCTTGCTAACATAATATTGTTGCTGCTGCACTTCTGCAGTGGCCTTCGTGACCAATGCGCAAGCCAGCATCCAAAGCATGCAGCTGATGGCTGTGGTGTGCCTCAACATCTTGGACTTTCAGATACAGGTCAACGGGCGGTAATCCTCAGTTCGGGCACCCTTCGACCATTCCGCTTCACATTGCGAAGGATATTCTGCATCGACCTGAGCAACGAGTCGTTCGTTGCTGAACAGTACTACCGTGACTGAGCATGATGCGAGGTCGCCGCGTCAAAGTGCAAAGGACTAGCAGACGGATGTACTCTGATAGGGTGTCCTGTACATGTGTTAAGAGCAAACAAGCAGGCGACGATGTTATGTTTCACGGGGCTCCGACGTTTGTTGTCGGTGAATTGCGCCTCGGTGACCCCTGGTGTGCAGCCTGCCCGGCGAACGGTTGAATGTTAGAGTCCCGCATTGGCCAGGGTTACTCCATTCATGGTTTGGATAATTCTTTAACAACAAGAGGCGGGGACGCCAAGCCCGTAATGACACAGGGGTAGATGCGTGCAATTGGTTGTGGCGTGGCAGCGGGTCCGCTGCCGAGCAGCGCTAACGTTGCAGCTGCAGCGCTTGGCCCTGATCCACGATGCAGAGCTGATCCATGATACAGGGCCACGTAGCAGTCACTTCAGCGTTACAGTACTCTGCAGCACAACGATGCTTGCTGTAAACTTGCGCTGTTGTTTGTGCAATTGAAGCAGCTGACTCACTGAGGCAGGAGTCCAAGTGACAGCCATTGTCATCGCTGACAGGGTGTACACAGGGCACATGCTACCCCCTGAGAGCCCCTGTAACAGACATCATGATACAACTTACGATGATGTACATGCTGCTCATACACGATATCAGATGTAGTGCTGAACCAGGTGGTCATGGCTAGCAACGTTGCTGTTGGCCAATCCTGCAAATCCAATGCAGCAGATAGCCAACGATGGACATCTCAGCAGCTAGCAGCAGCTTAGGCCATGATTGCGCTCCACGAAGAAGCAGAAACCAGCAACAGACAGCAAGGGCCACAGCACCAAGTAGCGTTGCTGTGACTAATCACACTATAATGGTGATTGCTAGCTGACAGCGCTGAAAGCATCGTTGTGATCCACACTACTTTCATGCCAAAGTGACTGCTACGTGGCCATCTATCACGGATCAGGACCTAGCGCTAGCGTGCTGTAGGAGGCAGGGTGCCGTGCACTGCTTCAACGCTAGCGCTGCGACCACTGCCACGCCCGAATCAATCATACGCACGTGCCCTACGACAGCTTGAACAGGACAGCAAGGCCTGATATTTCTTGCAGTTAGGCGCAGATCACTAGCGATCGTCTGGTGCGGTCTTCAGCGACTTCTGCGCCTCTTGATGCCCGCGGGTCGGCACTCATGATCATCCCGCGGGCCTTATTCATAGTCTGCTGTTTCCGCGGCTCACACCTGCCAACGTCGCCGCGCGGACGGTTACAGGTCATACCGATCTCAACGCCCGTTTATCCCACCCCAATCCCTTCATGACCTTACGGTCATTACGGGTACAATGTTTGCAAGCTGCAGCAGATATTCATAGAGCCAGGAAAGCCGATTCGTTGCATGCTACCTCGTCGGACGGGGAGCACTCAGGGACCGGGTGCGTTTTCGGACGGGAGGCCACTCATATAAAAGTCTTGTGCGCACAGCCCCACTAGTTTTTGATAGCGGGGGCTGGGCCTTGTTGAGGAGTAGAACTGAGGCTGCAGTAAACTCTCTGTGCACGTGAGCGACCGCATTTGTGCTGTGTTTGCTGACCGCTCTACGGTCCCGGCAAACGTCCGAGAATATATTTCAGCTTCTTCGGCCTTGTTGAAACAATAACACTTGCTTACCACATGTCAGTAAAGGCTAGCCTTGTGCCAGCACTGACACTCAAACAGTGTCGCAGCATACCATCATATGATCACCGGGTGCAGTTTAGCTTACGGCATGTTGCCGGTGTCTCAGCTATCACCTGTTGTTACTTGTCTGCAGCATCTGCGTCGTTTGCTGCTGCACTCTTTGCCCTGGCTTCAGCTCTTGCCTCCTGCTGCTGCTGGTGCAGCCAGGCCAAAGTTTCACTACCAGATTGCTTGCTAGTCATCTGCAGCAACTGCAACAGTAAGTTGCTGAATGATTGACTCGCCTCAAACACCTCTGCTGACAAGCCAGCAACCTTCAACTGCAGAAGCAGCTGCAAGTGGCTCCGTAGCTGCAGTACCGCTGCCAAGTCATCAGGGTTCTGTAGCTTGTACTGGGCAAAGCCCTGGAATAATAGAGCCTCAGCTGCCACTTTGTCATCACTGCTGCTGCTGCTGCTAGCTGTGCTGCTGCTGTAATCTTCTGGGTTGCTAACAACCACGTCAGTACCGCTAACTGCATGTGTCACTCCCTTGATGATCTCATCATCAACATCACCATCAGCAGCTGTAGCAGCAGCAGCGGTTGGCTTCATGTAGTACTGCATGTCTGCATCAAACAGCAGCGCTGCCAAGTCTGGCACAGCTGCTACTCCTGACAGTGATATGCTGTTGCTTTGCGTGGACAGCAGCTTGTTGCTGTACACAACCCACCTGCAAGAGCAGCAACACAACACCAGGATGAACACCATCAGCAGCTTCTGTTGCAGAACTCATTGTTACTAGTACCAGTACTGCCTTGATTGAACCCTGAGTGCTACTTGGTAAAGAGGTATGTAACATGCGATAGGTACCCCAAGTCTCTGCTGCAAAAAATGTTGAAGATGCACATGTAGCTTCAGCTGAAATGACGACAGTCTTGGTGTGACCCATTTGCACATATGACATCAAAAGTACATCAAGCATCACATGACATAGTCTGATCTTTATGCTGCAAACTGTGAACATCTTTGTTACAGATTACTTCAAATGTGTTTGTTGAGATGTGCTATTAAAGGCACAGATCTAGTGATCATAACCTCTGATCTCAAATCTAGAAGCACTGACCGATGCTGAGGTACCACTGATCTCATAACAGATCTCATATTGGGCACTACAGGTCCGGACTCTGGACTCTTGTACCGCATAAGGCGGCCTACAGCTTCATCTTGCAACAGCCGCTTTTTCAGCTTTCCAGGATTCCTAGATGCGATGTTGTTGTCGGTCACCTCCACAAATGCGAAGTTTGGATACAAGCCAGCCGCCAGAACTGCTTGCAGCAGCTCATTGTGACCTGCATTCCAGCTGTACTGATTGATCAGGCGCCGGAGATCATATGATGACAGATCAGATCCGGCGGCTGCTGGTCCTGATTCAGTACGGCGGCTTTGGGGCCTGATTCTATCTAGATAGCTGCCGCCGCCGCTGCCGCTGCTGTCAGTGAAATCAACAGACTCCAGCAGAGATCCTGGGCCACCAGCAGCGTCAGTGTATTCACCAAACAGCCAATCTAATGCTGTGCGCTGCTGCTGCTGCTGCTGCTGCTGCTGTGGGTTGCTGCCAAGCAGCAGTTCTGTCTGCTGATCATCACTGATCTGGAACAGCCGATCAAGATCTTCATCACTAGATCCATTGCCCTGCTGCTGATCACTGTACCACCAAGCGCTTGGTGCAACCAAGCCATCTGATCTGATCTGATCATGATCTTGCGTCAGCTGCAGGAAGCCAGCCCTGATTTCACAATAAGAGATCACACACAGCATGATGATCACAACCTTGATCGAGATCACGATCACGTGTATGAGCATGGTTAGGTGGAGGGAACAAGATCGAGCTGGAGTTCATATATAAATGCACAGCCAGATGTGACAGTATCACATACAGAACCTCATGTACCCACGTACTGCACGTTGACTGCTGCTGAGCAGTAAATGAGAATTCTGTATACAATAAGATTGTCTGTCAGCTGTGATTGATCACAATGCAAACACAAGCAAGCTTGCCAATATTCACCTGCCTTTGCCACAGCCCAAGGAAAGCACAACAAAAAGTGCATGCTGCATCTAGGGCAAGATAAACCAAGGTTCCACAGACAAGGCATCAATCAGTTGTCACATGTCGCTCCTGCAAACGTCAGCACTGCCAAGGCCTGTGCTTACACCCCACCTGTACAGCAGCTGTGTGTATTGCAACCTTTCCCGGCGTACTTCAGACAACACTCGCTCATTGAGACAAGCCTGTCTGAGCTTCTGGCTGATCACCCAGTTTGGTGCACGACCCAGACCATACGTGCGGCGAGTGTTCAAGATAGAGTTGAACTCCTGCAACACGAGGCAAGACCCACAGGTTGTATACAACAAAACAGGTTGTAGCACAGTGTGTGAGTAGCATTGCAACCGCGAGTCTATAGCTCTAGATGCATTACCATGTGAATTTTGTGTAGGCGTTTGCGTCAACCAGGATTTGCACATTACTTTAAAGTTTGCACATCACAAATTTGACATGACTCATCCACATGACATATATGCATTGTGCACATTAGTCGATGTGGTAGAGGTGTGGTGCACACAAACAAGCTGCTTGGGCCGCTTTTTTACCTTGAATATTGCCAAAGTGACGTCAATGTCATTCTTTGCCTCAGGTGCGAGATCCTGCTTCTTTTGATCCACAAGATCTCTGGCCACCTCAAACCAGGGCTTGCTGGAAGACTTACTGCTGCTGCTGCTGCTGCTGTCAAGGGTTGTAGCCTCATCCAACATGCTGCTGCTCTCAGGGTTTGCTGACTCATCCAAACTGCTGCTGCTGCCAGAAGTTGCAGCCTGATCTACAATGCTGCTGCTTTGAGAAACTGTAGCCTCATCCAGCCTGCTGCTGCTGCTGCTGCTGCTGCTGGCTGCCTTGATTTCAGAGATCGTTGCTTCACTTGGCAGGCGCATGAGATCTTGAGTGGCAGCAGCAGCTGCTGCTATGGTCAACACAGGATCTAACACTCCCAGTAAGGCGCCAAAGATCACCATACGGGTCATCTTCATGTCACCTGTGATGAATTCCATCACAGAACTGTCAGTAGCAAATTGAGATTGTGTGTGTAATTAACAAAGTGAAGTTTACACACACTTTGATGTCAGCAGCAAATTCAACAGATATAAAGAAATGCAAGTCGCAACTGGCAGCGTTTTCTGAAAGGTGCTCTGCCTTTACTGCATTGCAGAATTTCGACAACAGATCCGTGCAGAAACCTCCTTCGTTCGACAAATATATTGTATAGTAGATTGTACACATCATGTGATTAGATCCAGATCATATCAAGAAATCACACTTGATCAAGATCACATCATCATAACCAACCTGGTAGCAATGCCAGCAACCTGCCAAGAGGTGTCAACTGCTGCTGCTGATCGAGCGCCCACAACCGCTGCAGCTCCGCGATCGCTGCTGCCACTGCTGCCGCCTCAGGTGGATCAGGAGCAGCAGCCAGAAACCCGGCAATATCACTAAACCCTAGAGATCTGACTAGCAGACATGTGTCTGTGAGGGGCACTCTGTGGATCTCTGGTGGATCATATCTTGTGATGTGATGATCAGCCATCTTTCTGGGGATGAGGTGGATTGCCAAACCCCGGCGCACGCGGCCGGCTCGACCTCGACGTTGATGTAGGCTGGCTTGAGACGACCACTGAGAATACAGTAAATCGTGATAAGTTCCCTTGGATACATGTATGTACAAGACTACTTGGCCGCTGAATGCATAGATGCTGGACAGATGATTGAATAATAAGCGACCCGCAAGCTCTTTGTCAACTGCCATCAAAACAAACAGTAGGATTTTGATGAGATGCATCAGATTCTCATATAGATTCTGTGAAAACAACATATGAGATAACATGTTGGTTAAATAACTTACCTGAGGTCCCAACCGTGGCATGTTATTTACAGGATCAAAGCTCGCCACTGTTACTCGACAGCTGTCAATAACAGTTGTGACATCATCGAATGTGATGCTGCTCTCAGCTATGTTGGTGGCAAGGATAATCTTTTGCATGCCTGTAGAAACATACAACGTACATATCCATTTATTCATTAGATTTTAATGAATGAATGAATACAACGTACATATTGTTATACAGATACTTCCACTAGCTCAACTAGCTGCTCTCACGAATATATTGTGGCAGCCTTTTGAGACGTGTGCAAATATGCATGCAGAAAGAGAAACACACAGACGTCGAAAGCATTGGCAACAGCATACAACCAGCCAACGTACCCAAAACATAACAGATTGTTATCTGTATGACACATTGTTATCTTGATAGACAGACTGGAGTTTTACCTTGTGGTGCTTGTTGGAAGACATCTTGTTGTTCGTTGATTGACAACATGCTATGAAGAGGAAACACCACCAGTTGATCAAACAGATTAGCATCTTCTGATAATGCAGCATACACGTCTGTGATGCTCTGCCAACTAGGAAGAAACACAAGGATAGCACCTGGCAGCAGCAGCAGCAGAGATACAGATTCACGTCATTAATCAATCAGCGGATTTTGACCGTAGCAGCAGCAGCAATATGCGATGATACCAGCTTGCAAAATACATATACACAAGCAGCAGCAGCAGTGGTTGCAGTGCTAGGTTTATGTCCTAATCATGGTAGACAAATACCTTGCTCTGTTGCTGTCTTGACCACAAACCGTACTGCTGCCATTACTGCTGCTGTATGTTGTGCATTGGCCGTTCTGTGGTTTACTGAGCTCACTGCATGTGCCCACTGCTGGAGCTGAAGTACAGTGGCTGCACTGTACTGCTCAAGATCAGCAGCAGAAACCTGCTCAGCAGACAGCAGCAATGCACAATGCATAAGACAGTACACCAGTAATGCAGGGTGCATTGGGCAGTACAACAACAATGCACAAAGCACCAGGCAGTACAGCAGTGTAAGTTTGCCAAGCAGCTGAAATCCATTGCAATATATCTTACTCATGCAATGCTGTTGTCCCAGCCCGTTGTCACTGTTGTGACATCATAACACATGACGGTGTAACATACCTGATATCCAAGCATGCGTTGCTCCTGGTGATAATTCAAATGAGGAAGGGTGTCCCCTCTGAAAGGCACCGCAACCCGGTATTCTTGCGGTAGCTGATCCAGGGCGACAGCAGCATCACCACCAGCAGCAGCAGCAGCAGCGTCGAGTGCTGCTTGGATGCGAGCAGCAGTACTGCTGACTGCATTTGCTGAGCTGCTGAACTCCTCGGCCGTCTGCGTTGCTGTTGATGCTTTGTGTGCTGAGTGTATCAGGGCTTCTGTAATATCTTCCAGAAAGAACTCATCAACATCGTATGTGTGTCCAGGAATATGATAAGATGCGACAGAACCTGCATAACATACATAGTAATTTTCACATTCCGTCATGTCATATAATGTATGCTTTTTGTATCATTTGATAGTGTTTGTTATGCCTCGGTGGTTCAGGAGAAAAAAAGGTACATTGATTACAAAATCATCTGGCAGCATTATGATCTTACCTGTCACTGCATTTTGGAAGTACTCCACGATGTTTTCAGCATTCAAAGTCGCACTCATGAGCACAATCTTCAGATCAGGACGAACAGCAGCCAGTTGACTGATAGCAGTGAGAAGAAAGTCGACCTGTAGGCAGCAGGACCATAAACATACAGCATAAACTGATACTATATGTCTTGACATATACCATATCTACAATACATCCTGCGGCATTTTTTTATGAAAAGTATATATCCAAACCGTGTTTACATGCTTTACCCCGGCACAATTCGCCGCACTCAGCATGCTTGCAACCTGCATGTTGTGTAGAGTGGTAGCGCATTTCCCCTGTTATATGCACACTCTCGTACACACATACAATATACAACAGATAAACACATACAACAAAATGTGCAAACACACATACAACATTCAATACACAATGTAATTCACCTCACCTCTAGTCCCCTCTCATGCACCTCATCAATAATCACATGACTCACATTACTCAACAAGGGATCCACCATCAGACGCCTAAACAGCAGCATCATCAACAGCAGCAGCAGCAGCCGTGGGTGTATCAGCATTCGAAAACTAGTAATTGAGGTTTGAGTTTGCTTGCAAGCATTAGTAACTGTGGACGACATACATTTCTTTAATCCCCCCTTGTTCACACCTGATAAGAAGTCCCGCTGTGCAGAAAGTAAGTCTTGTGATCTGGCTGGTCTTTCTGTTGGCGTGAATGGAATAACCGACAACTTCACCAACACGCTCGCCACGCTCAGCAGCAACACGAGCAGACAAGGCTACAGCAGCAGCAGAAGCAACAACCAAGGAAACATTCAGCAGGGGGAGTCATAGTACAAATATATGTTTCATCACTAGGTATGGACTATTTGAGGAATATGTTTTTGAACAAAATCAATGTGACTGTTACACTCAGATGTAACAGTTATAACCATAGCGACCGTACCAGTAGTAATCAATCTCCTGGGTTGCGTGACCACAATGTTTGTTGCTGCAAGTCTTTTTGTGCGAACTGCATCTTCAAGGATGAACTGGGGCACCTGAGTGGACTTGCCACAACCAGTGGAACCTGTTATAACAACAACCTGAAATGACAGATGGAGAAAGTAACAAGATAACAGCAGCAGCAACAATGTTACAAGGCTAATGCTGTACAACGATAATTTGCGCTATATTTGCAGGGTGGCAGCATGCAACACTACACCTGAAGTTTGATTCAGACGTCTATTGCTAAGCAATTCATGTGTTGAAGGCTCAGAAGTGCATGAAATCTCTGACGTGCTTTGGAAGCTCACAAACAAGCAGTGGTTGTGCAAACATGCATTGGTGTCACAGACGTGCATTGTCATGCTTTATGCCCTGGACAGTCTGCAATGACATTCCCTCACTATAAGCAGTATGAATCAAACTTCACATGTCTGACCTGGTTGTCCCTGAGCAGTCTGACACAATCCTCTCTGGCAGCAGCAGCAGGGAGAGCAGCCCGCTCACGTTGAAGAGCAGCATACTGTGCATCACCTGTCACAACAACACAGCAAGATTCTATGATCAATATCCAGTATAGGTATACACTCGGCATTGGTTCTTCTTCTGATACTGGATAGTGTGTAAAGCACATGGTTTATCAGTTCAAAATGCATGTGATCAACAAAGCAGCAGGTGCTTTTTAATGCATGACCACCAACAGAAAAAAACAACAGACAACCAAGGCAACTAGGTTTGACAATGTTTGTATACTGATATATCCTTATAGTGTATCAAATCACCTTGATTCTTGATAGCGGTACTTGCCAGGTGCTGTAGCAGCATCCTATATACAGACTCCCTCATACGGAGACGCCTGCGCTTCCTGCTGCTGCTGCTGCTGCTAGCGTTTCCTTGCTGCTCAACTGCAGCTGTACCACCATGTTCACTGCTGCTGCTGCTGCTGCTGCCTATTCCTTGCTTTGCTGCTGCCCGTTGCAGTTGCTGCTGCTGCTGCTCAAGTTCCGGCAATCTCTTATTCAGCAGCAGCCTGACTTCATCAGGGAATGAGAACTCAAGATCATCAGGTCTGGTGGGATCAAGATCTGGCCTGAAAATGTAACATTAAATAACATAGTAAGCAAGCTTGTTATAATCTGTTACATTGCGTATGTGACAAAATACAAATAATGTATTTGTACTCACACAAACATGGGGCATCGGTAGGATATCAGCAGGTCCAAATCAAAGATCTCAAAGATTTGGCAGTGAAACAAACATACACTGTTATCAAAAACCAATGATATCATGTTAAAGTTGTGAATTTATTTATGACTACCTGTATGTGCGTTGATCAACTTGGTCCAGTGTTATAACAGCAGACTGACGGCAGGCGCTGCCGCCGCTGCTGCTGTGTCTGTGCTCGGCTACGTACAAGGGAGGATAAGCAGCAGCAGCAGCCTGCAATGAATAAACATAAACATATTGTTGATATAACAAACTTCAAGCAGTGACGAATAAAGAGAATTTGGAGTCAAAAGGTAAGCAGCCAAGCATGACAGCAGTACAATGCAACAGCTAAGCATGACAGCAGTACAGCTGTACGATGCAACAGCCAAGCAGTACAGCAGTACAATGCACAAGCCAAGCAGTGCAGCAGTACAATGCAACAGCCAAGGTTCCATTCAGACTACGATCGCTGACCTTTCTCAGCAGGCCAATGTAAACATCTGCTGCTTCCTCAAACAAATGCTTGTCTGGTGGAGCTCCTTTATAATTAAAGGGTATCACAACAAGCTCCCGCTGCTGCTCCCGCTGCTGCTGCTGAACAAACTTCTCTTTCCATGCCAGCTGTTGCACC